>APFE030793702.1:0-14977 GCA_000404065.3 Pinus taeda
TAAGTGCCATGTTACCTTAAATACATAAAATTACATCATGTTGGGTCAAAAATTACATCAAAGAGTGAAACTGGTGAAAACTAGCCGAATTCCTAAGCTGAAGGTGAAAAATTGGCCAAAATCCTCTATGCACAGCGCCCTGATCTCTATGCGTAGTGCACTTTTCCAGCTGATTGTGAGGCACTTCCCGACACCCAAATTGAGCTCGCAATAGCTTGTTGGAAAGCCCTAGATGTCTACTTTCTAACCCAAGTGGAAGTTTCCAATTTGGAGCTCATTTGTCCCCTCAAAGCTGAATTCGCCCAGAGGTACTCCCTGTTGTGGCAAAAGGTGGCAGCAAGGTGGTTTTCATGATGTTTTTGGACCTTTTGACCATCCAGATCTCGATGAAATGCTTTGGAAATAGCTGAGAATGTTTAATTATTCATGAAAAATCCAAAACTACAAACCATTTGTCATTTGTACCTCCCAATCTTTAGGGCCATGCGCGGCGCACTGCACATTGAACCAAAAAACCTGTTTTGCAAGCCAAAAATTTCAAAATGAAAAAAATTTCTCCGAATTTGCTCAAATTCGGAGTGAAGACCCTCCATCATGTGTTATGCTCAGCTAGTGAAGCTTCAGCCAAAACTCGAAGTGGATCCGACCTCTTTCACCGTTTTAGTGCCTTGTTCAATCGCCTCTTTAGGATCTTCATTTTCGCTTTGCAAACATGCATGCGAGCCCAATAGTGAGTTTTCATATGACAAAGCATGTCCTTATCTCTGTTTTCCTTTGCCAACAATTTCTTCAAATGATTGTTTACCTGCTCAAGCCAAGTCTCCCAGTCAGCTTCTACCTCCTGCTCATAAACTGAATCTGTGTCTGACATGGCTTTGGTATCAAGATGTTTGTGATATGTATAGTGATATAGGTGTGGTGGAGCCAAACTTCAATGCATACTCAAAACTCTTCTATGTTTACCAAAGTGTCATACAAACTAAGCCATAATCATAATGCTCTGTTTTCAATGAATTGGCACAAACGGTCACTGCTTGACAAACGAACAAAATATAATGTGTGCTCTTTGGAAAGTTTGACTAAGGTGCACCAATGAGTAAGGAGTTGGTTTTGTCATCAATGGAGGATGAGGGACATCTTACTAAACCACCCACATATTTTAAAACAACTTAAGGGATGCTTTTGTTATGAACCTAGGGTTTCATTTTCCCAAAACCCAATACATCAAATTCCCATCTTTGAAACACACTTCAAACATCATAACATTGACTAAGCAGCAATGATATACCTACTTGCAAGTTTTGGAGTGGATTTGGTATGATCTGGGTGCATGAACCAAGTTTTTCTATTGCTGTAACCCAATGCACAGTGCACCCTTCTATGCGCAGCGCCCTTGTTAATTTACACTGGCTCAAACTGCCCAATGCGCAGCGCACCTCTCTATGCGCAGCGCACACTTTCTATGCGCAGCGCCCTTTTGCAGGAGGCTTTTGGAGGCCTTCCCAGTGTCCAAATCAGGCACAGGATAGCTCGTTGGAAGTTTATTTGAGTCTAATTTCCAACCCAATTGGAATTTTTTAATTTGGAGTTCATTTGCCTTTTCAAAAATCAAATCTCCTAAGACTGTTCAAAATGTGCCAAATGAGGCTGCCTCAAGGCAGAGTGTTGTTGCAGTCAACGTTTGAATGCCTTCCTCAACTCCAAATTGAGCTCATAATAGCTCATTGGAAATATATTTTTGCCTAGTTATCCTTGGACTCATCAATAAAGTTATTTGGCCAACCAAGCCAGGAGAAAAATCGATTTTCCTAAGGTCACTTCAGAGGTGCATCAATTCTCCTGAGGCGATTGTATTTTTGACATTTCACCAAAACCATTATACCTGTGTAAAAAGTGAAGGAGGTTTTTCTTCCTTGGCCTGTTGTGGAAAAAAATCTCTCTCAGTTTTCCCAAATTCATTGTTTATTGCTCTGAAACATCATTTGAGTGAAACCTATCCCGATGTGTGAAACAAGGGATTTTGTCGAAATGAAGCGAAATGAAGGGGATAAGGGGCTTCTAAATTCTTGGGGAAATTTTTGGAAGTAGGGAGGGACGTTAGGAAGTAGGGGAAAGTGGAATCTCAAAGATCGAGTGAGGGGAAGGGGTCCAAAAGAGCAAAACACAGGCCCAACCTAGAAAATTGCCAGGTTGTAGCAAGAAACTAGGGTTTGTGCGAAAATGAAGAATTTGGGATCTCAGTGTGGGATGTTTAAAAGGTACATTAAGGACTAGGCAAGGTGTATGAACATCAGATGCAAGTTTTTGATACTTGGCATTCAAGAGAAATACCGCCAAAACCCAGGAGGGAATGGACCTTACCTAAGCACAACTAAAGCATGAAAAAAGTTGTAAAATGACCAATGGAACCGACATGAGATGAAACCCTATGAATAGGGTTCACTCAGCTGAATGGTGACATGACCGACATCTTGGATAATTTTGAAAAAGTGGAAAACAAACCCTAGACCTAAGGCCTAGGGACCAAATTTGCTAAAGACTCATTGAAAGGACAAAAATTGACCTTGACACTCTGAGACCAACTTTGGAAGAGCCATATTCATCACTGAGGAAGGATGGAAAGACTGACACTAACAGGAGCATCACACAACTTATGCAAATCCATCATGGACCATTTGAAGCTCGACATAACTAAATCCTACCATGACCTGTACACCTTTGATTCTAAAAGGGTGCCCTATTTAGGATTGATTAAGGATCTAGTGGTTACCCTTGCCAAAATTCTAGTGAAAAGTGTAGTACTTGACATTGTTGTCACGAATATCCCTCCCAAGTTTGGAATGCTCCTTTCTAGGTCTTGTTGTGCCAAATTAGGGGGAACTCTACAGATGGATATGTCATATGCTACTATTCCTGTTTATGGAGCAGAGCAATTAAGATTATATAGAGAAGTAAGATTTGTACATAATGTTTGTAAGACTAACCAGCCAAGGAACCATCCAATTCATGCAATAGATCAAAACTTTGGTTTTTTTCAACTCACTTCAAACCAACATAAAACTCAAGCCAAAATTGAAGAGGTAGTTGAAAGTCCTAAACCAAACCAAACTGATATTTGGAAACTGTTCTTTGATGCTTCTTACACAAAATATGGGGCAGGAGCTGCAATAGTTTTAATTTCAGCTGAAAAAGAAAATATAACCCAATCATGTAAATTAGACTTTGAAGTTACAAATAATGTGGTTGAATATGAAGCTTTCCTTTTAAGATTTCAATTAGCCAAAAGCTTAAAAGTTCAAAACTAAAGTGTTTTTACTAATTCAGAACTTATTGTTGAGCAAGTAAGAAATGCTTGCCAGACCAAGCACCCTAGACTTATGTCCTACCGAAATGAAGTATGGGATTCAGTTGAAAACTTCTTTGATGCTTTTAATTTGACTCATATTCCTAGAGATCAGAATATTCATGCAGATGCCTTAGCTGTCTCTGCTAGCTCTTTTAAAATTCCTGATCATACTGATGTACTCTATCAGATACAAGTCAAATATAGGCCATCTATCACAAATAATCTGAAACATTGGCAAATATTCAAAGATGATGAATAGTTGAAATCATTTCTACAGGTAATAGATGATTTTTCATTTCTACAAATTGATGAAGATAGAACTGAAACAAATGAAAATGCAGATGGAAATGATACTTCATATTTTAAAACCCAAATTACTAATCATGACATTATTCAATTATCTAATAATTTTAATTCCAAAAGGACTCATTCCTTTAGAAAGATTGTTTGATCAAAATGATGTCCCCCAAAACTCTCAGTCCATTTCTTCAAAAGATGACATAAAAGAGATTAACATTGGAACTGATGAAGATATCAAAAACATCAAAATATGTGCATCTCTAGACCCTGAGATCAAAGCTCAATATCTTAAGTTATTGCAAAATTATAAGGATGTTTTTTCTTAGACTTATGCTGATTTAAAGATTTATGATACCTCATTAATATGGCATAAGATTCCTTTGAAGAAAGAAGCAAAACCTTATCAACAGAAACTTAGAAAGATAAATCCAGCCCTTCTACCAACTGTAGAAAGGGAGATTAAGAAAATGCTAGATGCTCAGATCATCCTCCCTCTTAGATATTCTAATTGGGTTGCAAATCTAGTTCCTGTTAGAAAGAAAAATGGAGAAAAAAGACATTGTGTGGATTTTAGAAATTTTAACAAAGCATCATTAAAAGATAATTATCCTTTGCCCAAAATGGATCAGTTACTTCAAATGGTTTTAGGAGCAAAAAGACTTTCTATGCTTGATGGTTTTTCAGGTTACAACCAGGTAAATGTTGATACAGCAGACAGAGAGAAGACAACCTTTACTACACCCTAGGGTACATTCATGTACGCTAGGGTGCCATTTGGCTTAACCAATGCTGGAGAAACATTTCAAAGAGATATGGAAATAGCTTTTGTGGGTGAGGTAAATAAATTTTTGGTTATTTATCTTGATGACATAACTGTTTTTTCTAAATCTGATCAGAAACATCTAAAGAACTTGATGAAGGTTTTTGACAGATGTAGAAAATTTAGAATATCATTGAACCCTAATAAGTCCTTGTTTGATGTCAAAGATGGAAAACTGTTGGGCCATATAATTTCAAAGGAGGGAGTAGTAATTGACCCAAAATGAGTATCTTCCATTGAAACATTGACCTTACCTAGAAACAAGAAGGAGAATCAAGCTTTTCTAGGCAAGATTAATTTTCTAAGGAGGTATATTCCAAATTATGCAAAGATTGTAAAGGATATAACTGACATGGTCCGAAAGGACCATGAAGTCAAATGGACTCCACTTTTAGGCATGCATTTGAACAAATAAAAAAATCTATCTCTGAAGTTCCCACCATAGCCAACCCTAATTATACTCAGCCATTTAGTATTTTCTCTTTTGCCTCTGAAACAAGCCTTGTTGTTTTTCTATTACAGAAAAATGAAGATTCCCATGACCAACCCATATCCTTTTCAGTAAGGTTATGAGAGATGCTGAGCTTAAGTATGACATCATTAATAAGAAAGCCTATGCCCTAATTCAAGACCTAAAATCATTTAGGATATATGTCTTACATTCACCTATTACTGCTTATGTCCCTAATGGTGCTGTGAAAATCGTCCTAACCCAACCAAACACTGATGGGAAAAGAGGTAGATGGATCACTCAAATTTTGGAGTTTGATCTAACTATCAAGACTACTAGGCTATTAAAAGGTCAGGGATTAGCCAAGCTTCTAGCTGAATCCAACTGCAAAGTACTTGGAATCAATTCTGCTTTAGAAATACAAGGGGAGAATCCACAAGAACCTTCCCTTCATCCTAAAGGGAAGAGTCCACAAGAACCTTCCTTTCATCTAGAAGGGGAGAATCCACAAGAACCTCTACCTTCAGAGTAGATCAGTCCTATACACATTGATGAAAAATTCTTGTTCTCAAAATGGTATCAAGATATTGTAAATTTCTTGATTCATTTTCAGTGTCCAGCATCATTCTCAAAAACCTAGTGTAAAACCCTTAAGTTAAAATCAGTCAAGTACTGCATTATAAATGCAAATTTATACTGGAAAGATCCACTGAATATTTTGTTATTATGTTTAACAGAATTAGAAACTGAAGGAATCATTGATCAGTTTCATATAGGATTTTGTGGGGGACATTATGCTTGGAGAGCAACAACATACAAGATTTTGAGGGGAGGATTATATTGGTCCACGTTGTTCTTACAAGTAGGGGCAAAGGTCAAAGGTTGTGTTCCTTCTCAAATGTTTGCTGGTAAACAAAAATAGCAGCTCTTCCACTTGTTCCATCAATACTTTCAGCACCTTTTTCTCAATGGGGATTAGATTTTGTTGGAGAGATTCACCCCACTTCAAGTAATCAGCATAGATGGATCCTCACCGCAACAGATTACTTTACTAAATGGGTGGAAGCAATTCTAGTCAGAAATGCTACTGATTCAATAGTAATTAAGTTGAGGAGAATATCTTATCTAGATTTGGTTGACCAACTCAAATTGTCACTGATAATGCAGCAACTTTTGCTAGTGTTGAAATGATTGACTTTTGCCAGAAATAGCAGATTCTGTTACATCATTCAACTCCATACTACCCTCAAGGTAATGGCCTTGCATAGTCATCAAACAAAAGTCTGGTAAAGGTAATCAAAAAGACTCTAGTTGATCATAAGAAGAGCTAGGATTCACATTTGATTTATGCAGTATGGGCAAACAGAATTACTCCAAAGGAATCAACTGGAAAATCTCTATTTCAGTTAGTCTATGGGAAAGATGCAATTTTCCCTACCAATTTGGCCTTTCCTGTTCTAAAATTCCTGCAGGATTCAACAGATGAACCTGATGATTTTTCAAGAAGAAGAAATCAAATTATTGAACTTAACGAAAACAGAGATGAAGTTCAATACAAATTGAATAAATATCAGAGTAAGATGAAGGCCCTGTTTGACCGAAGAGCCAGGGAAAGGGACTTTAAGGAAGGTGACATAGCTCTAATATGGGATTCCAGGAGAGAAGAGAAAGGAAATCATGACAAATTTGACAATCTATGGTTTAGACCTTTAGCAACTGTTGAAGTGAATGGTAACAACACTTTTCTGTTGCATAATCTTGAGGGGCTATATTCCACTTATCCTATAAATGGAAGGTTTCTCAAACATTACATTCAGTACTAAGAAGTTCAAAAAGATTTCATTGTAAATACTCTGGTTTTCTTTTACCTTTCGATATGTCAGTGTGATTTTCCTTACAGCAAGGACTCCATAGCCCGAGGATAAGGCACATGGATCTGCAGGTTCTCTGCATTCTACAGGAGAAAGCAGTCCCCAGATGGAGCCAATGTTGTAGCATTTTTTGGTTTTGATAAGATAGAATAAAATAGTTAAAAAATAAAAAATATTTTGAAAAAATGTTAAGTTAGGATATGGACATAACAATGGTGAATAAAATGTTAATGAAAAAAATCTTGATGATGATGTCCATACCAAAGAAAATGTTAGGTTAGATATCATAAAAAATAAAGACAAAAAGAAAATTTTAGGTTAGAAAGGAAAAGAAAACAAATAAACTTTGAAAGTGAGCAAGTCTAAATGCCACAACCCATGATAGTCAAATAGTTTAAGATTAACTACTTCATGCTTTAAATTTGATGTTATAGTTAGAGAATAAAGATCTGGCCGAACTATTTAATCTTGGCAGATCAATAGTTAGGTAGAGAATAATAAGGTGCTCATTAGTTTAATCTGAGCCCTTGGAGGTTATAAGGGTAGATTTAGATATTTTTCTTTTGTAAAATAAACAAAAAGAAAAAGGGTTTGCTAGCTTAAATGCACCCATTAAGTGAAGAAAAAAATGATAGGATAAGCAAAGGGTAAGTAGAGAAAGGTTGCAAAAGTTTGATTATTCATTGGACAAAATGTACATTTATCATGTTTCATCATATGTTTCTATGTCCATGAAGCAATTACACAAAGAAAATGAAGGCCTTCGAAATCAATTAATTAACTTCCCATTCATCCCTATTCATCCCTATATTCACTAATTTCCCCTTTCCTACCTTCATACATTCATATTCATTCATTTTCCACTAAGAACCCTTTTTCCTAAGGTCAAAATCCTTTTTGCCTAGGAAAAGTAAAAAACCCTATGTAAAATCCCTTTTTACCATGTTAAATCCCCTTTTACCCAAAAAAACCCACAAAAAGTTGTTTTACCCTAAGTATTATGCATATATGAAAAGTAAATAAAAAGGCATTATACTTAATCTATTTTCCCTTTTCCACCTATATTTCCCCTTTTCACATTATTTCCCCTTTTCCACTCATATTTTCATATTAACATTAACTATAGTATTAAAACCCTAAAATCCCTTTTCCCATATATTATTAACTCCTTTAATAAAATATCCCGAAAACCTTAGTTTTATAATAACACTATGTGTTTTCATATCGCATCGCAATATTGGCGAATAGCAAGCCTTTCAGTGTGCATCTGCTTTTCCCAATTGCGATATGCGATCAACGATGGGCCCGGACCCGACGCTATATATATTATAACTCATTGCCATATCATATCCGCCTTTATTGCAAGCCCTGGCTAAAGCTCATACCTTCCGCCACTGTGATCTCCAATTGCGATTGCGACCCAGACCCGATCATATATCATATATGGTTTATTTCCATGTCGCGTTTGGCACGTATTGCATTCCTTGCAATGGGCCGTCCTTTGCTAAACTCCGATTGTGATATGTGATATTAGCCCAAACCCGCTATCATTATCCGCCCAAGTTAATAAAATTTCAAGTCCGCCATATCTGTTTTCCGAAGGTTTTCTTCGTTAAATCGTTTTTATGATTTAAATGAAGAATTAACCTTAAACCTCCATTTCACCACTAATTTGGGTTTTAAGCCACAATAAAGTCATTACCGTCATATTTAATCATTTGTACCCTCTGTACTGCTCCTTCACTCCACCACCGTCTGATCCAATGCGTTCAAATCCAATGGCCTTTGGCAATTTCAGGTTCGCTCTCTGTATGAGCGTTACCCACCCGAAATGTAGTATTCCATTGAACTTCCCTTGCTACGTGTCAGGCTCAAGTTATTTTGGGCGACCCCCTCCCAAAACGGCCTGCTCCTCATAAGTGGTGTGATGAAAACCAAAAATGCCTCTCGCACAATGACAAAATGACCACTGTTCATTTGCCCCATATTTCAAAAATAAAGTCGTTTCTCCCTTTAAACGCCTAAGTCACCATTTTGCTATGTTCTGCCTATTTTACACAACGAAGACTCCATAATGCCTCTGCAACCAATTAAAACATTTTTTCACATTCCGATATGCTATGGACTCCTTCCAATGTCCTTTCAAGCTCTATAAAGCCATTGAAGACCTTATGTCACCCTTGTTTCTCTTAACAGTTTTTGTGTTTTCCAGGTAAAGACTCAGTGTTCCAGGCTTACAAAAAAAAAAGAAGACTGCGTAAAGTTGGAAGACAAATATGAAGATCATATCAATTTACTTTACCTGCAACATAAACTCTTAAGTGATTTACTATTGAAAAACACAGTAAAAACCTGGATTGCACAGTAAAGGTAAAAAGAAACAATAAAGGCTATTCTGCAAGGTTAAAGGATATTCACATAGTTTAAAAAGTATCAGATGAAATATCAAATGAAGGAAATCAACCAACGCAAAGGATTCAAACAATTTAGTAGCTTAAAGGGAAAAATATCAAATAGCAAAGCCAGCACAACCTGAATAAAAGGGGCAACAAGAAGCAATTCAATTGCTACCCCTATCTTCTTACATGAAGATATTTTCCTTTCCTAAAATAAATCTTAATCAGTTTTAGGATATTTCTTAGTTTTATTATTGTATAAATAGCTCTCTTTTCAAGATGTTATAGGTTCAAAGTTCAAGATTCATAGTTCATTGCTTGTTAAGTCTTGACTGTTAATTCTACTTTGAACCTAGAAGCCACCTTTGAAGGAAGCTCTTCTAGACACTTGATGTACTCAGTCTTTCTGGAACCTTAGTACAAAGTAGAGGATTCTAAATCCGGTTTTACAGAGTTTGTGTTATCCTGTAAGTTTTTCCAATTATCAATAATTATGTTTTTCTTCATATGCTTATGACTTATAGAGATATCTAGGTAGGAAGAATTGTGTCTAAATTAATTCCTATAAGCTCCTGAAGTGATCATCTATTAAGGGACTGGATTAATGAACTGTTTGTTTAGCTAATCCCCTCTAATCAATAAATGATCAACATCTTGTGTAAGCTTAAGTATACTACCTTGAACCTTTGGAATGTAGTTTAGAAGGTTTTCCTACTTATGATTGTTCTGTTTTACAGTCTGGAAACTGTGATAATCATATTTTTTTCTGTCTTCTACTCACCACTATTTTTTATCTATATCACTGTGTAAAGTCTTATAGCAGCCCTCTGCTGAGATATTAATATAACCCAAATGATTAATTACTTCAATTCTACATTGTCTTCATTCATTGGTCTTCCAAAATTAAAACGAAAAACCCCAAAACAACTATTTTAGATGCTTGGGCATTGGTAGCTAACCTACTACTATCTGAGAGGTACAACAAATCTGATGAATTTTAGAGGAAAGGAAATGTTCCTAAGTTAATCTAATCTCCTAAAAATGGACCAAAAACTGTTGGCTAGTTAGAACCTAATAAAACAACATAGCATCTATCTTATCTTATCATTAGTCCTTATCCATGGATCTAATTCTTAAAACCAAGAATGAAATTGATGCAGAAGGTAACTCAGTAATTGCATTCATTAAACGTTCGACCATTCAATTTTGGAATATAATTAAATCAATCTCCTTGAAATGATTATTGGGAATATCAGTGATGCAACTAGGTGAGGATCTGAAAGAAAAGAAACGTAAAAACATGTAAAACTAAGTATAAACAACTAATGTATTTTTTACTTTCTCAAACATTCAAATGTGAAGCATTACCCTCTTGGAGTGTTGTGCAAGAAATCAATTATACCTTAGTTCCTAAGTTCATAGGAAAATACAATCTTCTGAGTAAATTCAATCACTATATGAATTAGACATTTAACCATTTAGTTTAGGATCATCATCATCTTGAAATGGCTTTTGAAAACATCCATTTACTCAATCAATTGAAAATTCTATTCTAAGAGTATGAATGACAAAACAGTAAGAAAACTAAGCAACTGTGTATTCTTATTACTTCAACCTTAATTCAGTTTGGAAACATAGTCATTTTTCTCCACCAAATATCTTAGAAGAACAAGGCTGCATTGTTGTGATTTATCATTATGCTATTGATTAAAAACTGAAAAGAAATATCATCCTAATTTAGAAAATAGATTTGCTAAAAATAGAGTAATGGAAATTGAACTAAAAACAACAAATGAAAAACCTCCTTCAGTGCAGGGGCCCTCTGCAACTGACGTGGTTGGAATGCTAGCTAGTTAAGGTTGCACTTTAAACAATCATTGCCAACATGAGATTTGTATTATGAAAAAAACGAATTTTGAATATAGAGTATCAGTAATGAACTTAACACGTAATTCCTTCTAACTTCTAACTTCTCTCGGTTCCATGCAACTGATATTTAAAGGAAAATAACATAACTGTTTATGAGATAAACTTGCTACAGGTGGCTAATTTGAATTAAATTTAACATGATTATTTATGAGATAAACTTGCTACAGGTGGCTAATTCGAATTGCAATAGGATGGTTTAAACTTTTGATTAGCTACAGGTTGCTAATTCGAATAAGATTTGCAACAGAACTATTAGACCCTTGATTAGCTATGAAAGAGCAAATCAAGAGTCCTACTGCTTTCGGATAACGTACTTTGACTCCATCTTTGACAATGACCTTAGGCTTGCTTTTCCGTCGATCTGGACCGAGTGAATATGATAGAATCCATGTGGAGATGATTCTAGAAATGCCCATGTGGCCCAATTCGTTATTTGGCACGCAGAACCTACCAAACCATGAGAATAGCTACAGAATCCACAGTGAGCTGCAAAATATGTTGTGTTTTCTAGCTAATTTGCAAAAATCTATTCAAATAGAAAGAACATGAAAATATAATATGGTGATCATTTTAATGCTTTCCTTAAGACAAAACCTAGCATTTATCATTGATTGGGTCTGTAATGTTATGAGAAACTGAGAAATAAAGGTGAAAAAATGTCAAGCAGAGAGTAATTCTGAGGTTCAACAAATAGGTTTTGATTTTTCTTACTTGATAATTACTTGTGAATTTGTTGGCTTCTTTATTAAATTTTATGTTTTCTTCTTTCATCAAACAATTACAAAAAAAGTACAAAACATGAAGATCACAAGATATAAGAACACAAATATATAGGCTCCAAACCAGGACAAAAACCCGACAAGCGAGAAAACCCAAGAAAAATCCTCTTCTTATAGAATCAGATCAAAGTGAGATGTCAAATACCCAAGACCAAGACCAAGACCAAGACTGCCACAAAGACCCAATTCAACCCTCCTTCAATCCATCTCCAAGAAATCCTAGTCAACAGAAATCAACTCTAAACATAGTTACCGACCAAACGAGAAAATTATTGATTACTTGTTTTTTTGAAGTAGTTTAAAAAAAACACCTCATTTTGAAAAGTGGTTATTCAAAATAAGCTTTTTTTTAGCATATTTTTGGCACTTTAAATTTTCTTATCTAACATTTTTTTTAAATGTTGCTAGTTTTCATGTTCATTTTGAAAAGTGTTGATGCAACATCAACCCATTTTTTTTAGAGGGCTTACTTTTGACACTTTAAATTTTTTTACGTATCAAGTATGAACATTTGTTTTAACATGTTATTGATTTTCATGCTAATTTTGAAAAGTGTTGATGCAACATCAACCCTTTTTGTTTAGAGGGCTTATTTTGTACACTTTAGATTTTCTAATGTACTAAGTGTGGATAATGTTTTTAAAATGTTGGTGATTTTCATGTTGGTAAAAAAAACCCATAAAATTGTAGATAAAATTAACTTAAAAAAATTAAAAATTTGAAAAAAATAAATAAAAAAAAAAAATATGAAAGAAATAGATAAAAGGGGAATTTTTCAAAAAAACACACAATTTAAAGAAAAAAACATGTAAAAAACTATTTTTTTAAGTAAAAAAAATTAAAATATTTTTTTAATGATTAAATATTAAAAAAAAAGAATTAATAATAATAATAATAATTAAATAAAAAACATTTAAAAAAATAAAAAATAAAAACATTTTTAAAAATAAAAACAATAAATAAAATATTAATAATATTAATATATGAAAAAAAATTAAAATAAAAAAAAAAATAGACCCCTATCAATCGATCGTGGGGCTTGGCCCTGGGGGGCGGAGGAGGCATAGGCAAGACCGAGCCCCCGCGGCCACCTGCGTTGGGGGTGGTCGATTCCTGGGAAATGACCTTCCGCAAGCCAGGTAACCATGGGGGCTCGACCCTTAGCGAGCGAGGAGTTGCGGGCAGGGTTGAGCCCCCATGGCCACTTAGGCATGGGAAGGTTGATTCTGGGAATCAACCTCCCCCTGCCAAGGTGGTCGTGGGGACTGGGCCATGGGCAGGCAGGGAGTTGCAGCTAGCTCCCTACCCGCCCATGGCCTAGCCCCCGCGGCCACCTGGGCGGGACGTCCATTTTTTTTTTTTTTTTAACTTTTTTCTATATCTATTTAAAAAAAAAATATTGTATTGAATTTGTTTTTATTTTTTTTAATTTTTAAATATTTTATTTCCCTTAATTGGTTGAAAATGTAATTTAATGTAATTTTTTTCATAATTTTTTTTTTTAATTTAATTTTAATTATTTTAATTTATTTTTAAATTATTTTAAATTTTCTTATTTAATTTAATTTTTTTTTTAATTTCAATTTCTTTTAAATTTTTGTTTTTTAATTAATTTTTAATTTTTATTTTACTAAGGTTTTTTATATTTCTTTGAACTTAAAAATATATAATTTTGATGTTTTTGCTTTATTATTATTATAATTATTAATTATTATTTAGTTTAGGCTTTCTGTGATCCATATTGAATTAAGAAAACTGTTTTGGTAGAAATCACATAGCAAAATTTTTGCCAACGAGTTTCGAACCATCTACTGTGGTTCATCATCAGGACAAGATGTTTTTTTTTTGTTATTTTTTTTCATTAAATTTGGTGTGTGTGTAAATTTTTTAAATGTGTGCTTATTTATTTATTTATTTTTACAAGTTAAATGCTTTTTTTACATTTTTATGGGTTATTTTTTTATTTTTTTTCTATTTCATTTTTTTTGTCATGTTTTTTTATTTTATTTTTTAAATTCAATTTCTTAATAATGTGTTTTTTTAAAGTGGTTTTTTTATGGTTTTTTATTGTGTTTCTTTTAATTTTATTTTTTAATTTTTTTTAATTGATCCAAAAATATTATTCTTTATTTTTTATGTTTCTTTTTTTTGTCAAAATTTTAAATTATTTTCTTATTATTTTTTAATATTTTTCTTTATTTTTTTTATTTGTTTTTTTTTTTTTTTTTTAATTTAAATCTTAATTTTTCTTTTTCTTTTGTTTTAACATTTTAATGTTTCGATTTTTTTTGTCCTTTTATAATAATCTTTTATATTTTTTTGGTTTTGATGTTTTTATTTTATTTTTTTATCTTTTTAAATATATATTTTTATTTAATTGTTATTAATTTTTTTTAAACATTGTGGTTTTTAATGTTTTGTTTTTAGTTTTTATTTTTTTCAATTTTCATAATTCATATATATTTGAATGGATATATATGTCAAGAAAATAAAAAAAATGTAGAAATAATAAGTTCCTATGAAAGAAACAATTTTTTGTTGATGGTGGTACTTCTTTAGAGGTTGATAGGATTATGGAAAACAACATTTTTCTGCATAATCTTAATTCCAAAATAAATATATGAAAATAAAATTCAAATATATATATATATAGATATATGGATGTGATGTTTGGAGTTGCAGCATCTCCAGAGAATCATGGAGAAAGATTGAGCAAATCGAGAAGCGTTTTATAACTTATAAACTGAAAATTAAAAGTAATACACCCTATCCTATTCTCCTTATAGAAGCAGGTATTTCCGCTATTGAGAGCGTAGCTATGATTAGGTTTGTATTGTACAAGCACAAACTCAATAACATAGACGATCATAGACTTTCTAAGCTAGCTTTAAATTCCAGCCAAAACCACCTAAGGCTCAATCGGGGGTGGCATAAAGACACAAGGGCCTAGTTAAACTATTGCGAGATCAACAAGAATGATGCATTGCAAAACATAAATAACATTAAAGATATTGTTACTTCTAAGTTCAAAGAAAAAATGTGGTGTGAGAAAGATTTAGTGGCTAAAAGAAAATTAAGTTATTAT
>APFE030793702.1:14987-30661 GCA_000404065.3 Pinus taeda
ACCCTAGAAGATCAAAAGTATCTCTCTATTTTAACTAGCTCAAAGAAGAAAATTAATATAGCAAAGATTAGAACAAATTCTCATGAGCTCCATAGTGAAATAGGGCTTTGGGCAGTTCCTAAAACGCCATGGATGGAAAGGATCTGCCATATATATGAGAATAGGAACATCGAGGATGAAAACCACTTCCTCTTAGAGTGCCCCGCGTACAACCACATTAGATTTCAGTTTCACAATCTTTGTTACAACATTGACCTTCCTAGCCTTTTACAATGTCAAAATTATAGTGAGCTTGGGAGGCTTCTCTCCAAGCTTTTTGAGCATAGCAATAAAATCTTAAATCAAAATAAATAATTTGTTTCTTTAGGTCCGATAGACCAATGTTTGGTCTCAGTGGACGTTAACCATCATCATCATCATCATCATATTTCTAAATAATGAAATATAGTTTTAAAAAAACAAATTTCAAATTTCAAAATCTGCAAATTATTTAAAAATAAAATATTTACACAAATTACCAAAAAAACAAATGTTTTGATGCAGAAAGTATCAAGAACTCCAAAATCACATATAAATTCATTTGTTTTGTAAAGTTGTTCATTAATCATAACAGAAGTGTTTCCTATTCACTAACTTCAATACATTATATTAAAAAAACATTATATTTAATAAATTGTTATTAATATGATAAACTTAAAACAAAAAACAAAAAAATATAATTAAAGTGTAATATTTTTAAATAATATTAAACCATGGCTAAAATTGTTGGAATTTAAGGCTTTTCATAGAGGTGATATTTTATCTTTAATGTCATCCTTGGAATTTTAAGGCTTTTCAGAGACATGATATTTTATCCTTAATACCCTGCCTAAAAAACATTGGAATTTTAAGGAGACATGATATTTTACCTTTAATTTCATGCCTATAGTAGGTATTTTAAGGTTTTTTAGAGTCATAATATTTTATCTTTAACGTCATTATTAAAAAATGTTGACAATTTACCCCGAAAAAAAGAAGGCGTTATTCCAGCATCAACACTTTACATTTTCAGGGTATTTTTTGCACACAAAAAATGGCTTTTACTTCCCTTTTAAAAAAATGTTGAAAATTTAACCCGAAAAAAGAAAATGTTATTCTAGCACCAACACTTTACGTTTTTAGGTTTTTTCCTATGGTTTTTGGGGTTTTTTTGTTAGAGTTCTCGTTTTGAGGTAACTTTGATTCTAGTCAAATATCACAAATCTGGTCATCTCTTGAAATTTTGGCCCCTGAAATTTTAGGCCTACAATTCGACAGAAATTGCCACATAAAAATTGCACGTGTGAACAAAAACTAGGGCAAAAATAATAGTTTTATCTCTCCGTTCACTTCACTCTCTCTCTCTCTCCTTTTACTTCACTGGTTATCTTCTTCTTCTTGGGACAAAAAACAACTGAGTGATTGATTTCTCAAATGAGGTTAAAGTGCCCTCTTGTTGATGGTGCTAGAAATATGTCAACCAAGGGGTCTCCCCAATGTCAAGTCCCAATTATACATCACACCGTTTAGAATAGGAACCCCATCCAAAGTATCAACCCAATTGCCATATATTCTTATATATTTTCCTTGTCTTTAACTGTCTGCAAGAGAGGGGGATGCATATGTACTTTCGAAAAGCAAGTGAGTGTGTCTGGTGACTATTCGATCATAGGTGTACCAAGGTTCTTCTATTGCAGAGGGGGAGAAAGGTGAGCCTCTATGAGAGAGGTAATAGTACCACTCTAGTAGAAACACACACAGACATAAAGAATATGTTTAACATCCAGTGGAATAGTACACAAATATGCGACAGTCATGCAACCAACTTAATCAAGAGAGATTTGTCTAACATCCAATGGAATTGTCCAGAGAGATGTGACAATCATAAAAACCATTACAACACATTCTCAACATGATAAGTACTAAAGTAACCGAAATAGTTCAACTACCTTGGTATAGATGAAAGAAAACATGAATTACAAACAATTACATAACATTTTTACAAATATTCATAATCCATGCATGAAGAACGTGTTAGCCATCAGGCTTCATATATTAAGTAAAAGTTCCTAGACACATGTATACAATGAACACCACTAGCTCCAATAGTGGAGTGTTGGATCCACTCCTTGGTCCCCAAAATAACTAGTCTATCTATCTAATGCCTTGTGGGAGGGGCCAAGGTGAAAAGTCATTTTCTCATATAGTTGGGGTGTATATATAACCAAGAGGTTATGCTTCACCTTCCATCGAACTGTTTGATTACCCTCATGATTGTTTGACTTCCCATGAATTTTCGACTTTACATGACTCTTAATATTCTAAATGTGTCCTTTGTACTTCAACTTTACAATGCATTTTGAGTAAGAATTTACGTGGTCAACAATAATGATGTGGCATATGACAACTCATGACATGACATGATATGACATGACACTAGTGACATAGACTTCTTGATGACATGGCAATGTCAAGCCACTGTTGTTGATCCTTGGTATATTTCTTCAATAATAAATGTGTCCAATGCTTCATCTTCATGAGAGATATGCTTTGTTCTTTATATCTACCCTCCAAAGGGTTTTGAATCAGATGGAGTCTTCATGTGGTCTTGATATTTAGTCTTCCATTGTAATCTAGTGTTCCTTTGTATTCTTATCTAATGATCATACTATCTCCTCATCTCCTTAGGTTTCTTCTAGCATGTCCTCATTCTTCATCATCTTGCCATAGCATGATAGAGTTTATCAAATCCACTCACGACAAGACAGAATCAGTGCAATAAACCCCTAATCTAAGATGTTGCATGATGAACCACTGACTAACCTAGAACTAGGTAATAGGCCAAGGGAGAGGTTTAGTGACAGCACACTTGTTTAACTTAGGAATCCAAGGGTCAAGATTGAGCCTTGAGACTAAACAATGCACAACTCAGGTTGGATTGATAAAGACTATTGTGTAGTTTGGGAGCTCAATTGGGAAGGATGAGGGATTAGGCACAAATTAATCCAACTGGATAGTTATCAAAGACAAAGGAGACTTGGTGATTGTGCAATTCAAGAACTCAAGGCTGATGCCTAAGCCTTGAGACTACGCAATGTGCAGTTTTGGCTAGGCAGGAGAGAGAAATTGTGCAATTTTTGGAGCCAATCAACCAGGTTGAGGGGTTTTGCACTATTTCATCCAACTACATAGTTCTGGGAGGAAAAATAGCCATGGTAATTATGAATTTGTGAAGTTCAAGAGCTCAAGGTTTGATCTTGAGTTCATATATTGCACAGTGCGTAGTTGAGGCCATGCTAGAGAGCTAAATTACGCAATTTTGGAGGCCAAGGATCAGGATTGAGCACTGAAACTGCAAAGCGCATAGTCCTGGGAGGCAGGAACTATGCATTGTGTGGTTTCAATAGGAAAGGTAGCTTGAGGGTTGGGACTACGCAATGTGTAGTTCAGGAAGGCCGGATGAGGCTAAGTTGCTGATATTTTTCTGATATTCGACTAAGTGTGGGATCAATGAAACTGATGTGAATAGTGATAGGACTTGACTATGATTACACACTTAGACACTTGAAGGCACAACATAGATCATCCAGAACACCTGAACACATCCTTCCCTTAGTGTGAAAACCTTTGTGACAACTTACAACAAGTGCGACACTAAAGATACACTTTGCGACGACAATGACGACACTTGTGCGAAAGTGCGTGAAACTTTGGGAATGAGTGTGAAACATTCCTACATGATAAGAAACTCATCATAACAAATATTTCCCCTTGAAACAAACCAAAAATCCAATTTAGATGATGAGCGAAAATTCCCACGCCAAAATACGACACTTGTTATATGAAAACAAAAGTGCGAATGACACTTGCGATAGGTGAACGAAAGTGAAAACCACACATGTCAGGGTGAAGATAACATGAAAAAAACACTAATTAAAGGGAAAGAAAGCCAAAGTGAGAGTCGTAAACATAGATAAAACACTTGCTACAATAAAAATTTGCAAAAGTGACAGTTCGAGAAACTCAACAAAATAGAGATGCGATCACAAACAAAGTCAAGAATTGTCTATGTCAATATGTACTAACTACCAAACTGGGTTGAAAATTGCATGAACACAACCTTGATGGACTGTGTTATGCTTGTTCAAGCTTGCGTAAAAGAATGTTCTCATGAACTTTTTATATATTGAGCATGTGTGAGAAAATGACTTTGACACTTCTGATCCAAGAAGCGAGCTCAAAAAGCATCAGTTGACCAAGAAGTGACTATAGATTTACCAATCTCAAGATTCCGAGTAGGCTCTAAAATTTGAGTGTACACAAAATTTTAAAGGGTCTTTGTCACAGTGACAACACTTGGCGACACACTAGTAGAATGCTTGCATCTCTTCCTTAGTCAATTCTTTTGTGCAAGGTCTACTTCTTCATGAAGTATTGATTCATCGTTTGGATTACCATGACTTCCCCACTTACCCTATGCATAAACATAGTCCCCGTCATTCCTTTACTTAGTTAAACATAAATATAAGATCAGTGATCAAACAATGTTTTGAATCCAGATAGGGTAATTAAGTTCATGAGATTTATATTTTCAGAGTATAGTTTTTATTCTCTGGTGTTTCTTCACTTCCAGCAAGCCTAGACAAACCCTAGCGGAGTCACTTCAAGGACACAAACATTGCTCCACTTCCAGTAAGCATGGATAGTACCCCGACAAAGTTTCTTGCTTCACCTCTCTAAGCAATAAGTCTTTCTCTTATTTTGCTTTTATTTATTATTTTATATACGACCGTGCATCAACGCTTATTTATTTCATGGCTGAAAGAGGGATCCTGACTTATTGCGAGTAGGAGAGGTTGTCCCTTCGAAGAAGCATATATAATACCTCTGATATTGGTGTCCTCGTTTATATTTTCCCCTTTTCCTTCTCTACTTGATTCAAACAACCTGAAAACACTGAAACATAAATGACTGTAGGCATGAGGATTTTTAGAATAGACATGGAGGTCATGGTTTGACACAAGGCTTTCTTGATGCAAGGATCATATTTTCCGTCAAAACATCATTAACCAAAAGATGTAACCAAGACAAGAAAAAAGGATGGAGAATTAGCCAAATGTTACAGTGTCACAAAGTCCTTTTCTATTTTGCCACATTCCCTTTTGAGTCAACAGGGCATCTTCATGCAATGTCTCACAAAATGAAAGGAAAGACAACACACAAAAAGGAAGAAAACCCAGAAGACAATAGAGAAAGTGGCTAAAGAAAAACATGTTGCGAAACAAAAACCAAAAAACACAAGACAAACTACAAGAAATGAATGTAGGATGAATGTGTCGGTAAACTAAAATGAAACTAGACCTACTCCTAACCTAACCAGCTAGAAGATCAGGGTCACATATAATGGAATTTCCAATGTAGCCATCGTAATAGTTCCCAACCTACAATCACAAATATGCAATCAATTAAAACAAATATAAAACAATGTGCAATGGAAAAGATAAGAGCTTGTATAACTTGCAAAAAAAACTAAAGGTATTTCGTGTCAGCAGAAAGACATGTTGTAGTTACTATTTTTAAATAATTAGCATTCTTACCCTTTCAGTGAGAACCATCATTCAACAAACCTAGAAATCTTCTTGCAGATGTGTTTCCATATACACTCAAATCCTTAGCAAGCCTGAGGAAAGATTGAAACTTATTATTTGCGACAAATATTTCTAGGTAAGATTATTCCAACCATTCAGTGATTGGATCGTAAAATTCATGATAATCCTCTTGAAAACCCAGAAATATTTGAAAATATTAATTTTCAATTAGAAGCACGGGATTACAATGATAATATTGTGAAGGAAAATAGATCTGATTGTATTTAGCAAGCATTCCAGGACAATGAGGACCTAATATAACCATCAACAAAAGTTGAAGTGCCTCAATCGCTCGACAAATGTTTGAATAGTGAAATGTTAAACCATAAAGATCAAAGGATGTAAAACAATTTTCATTGGATGTGTTTGTGGGAAAATGATAAGTTGAATGATAATCATTAGAGACAGAATAATGATAATATGGGATGTTTAAAGCATCAAATTCGTAGTTTGTAATTAACACAGATAAATCAATTTGAACAACTCTGTGAATGCTCTAAACAATTGAACCAACTTCCTCGCATGCTGAATGTGACAAACCATTTTCTTGTAATGAGTGACAAACTCTACAAGCATCGTAATCATCAAAATAATTTAAAATGGATGTCAGCACAACAAACACATGAGACTATTCAAGACATAAAGAACATGGAAGAATTTGATTCACGCAATAACTCATGCATACATTATCACTCAAGATAATTTTAGGTGCGATGAAGGGAAAGATTTACAATATAACATTTACAAGAAAAACCGGGAGCTTAGTCTTAAGAGATGAATCTAATAGGCATGATTCCTTTGGCCAAAGGTAGTGTTCAAAATGATCAACTTCATAAGTCCATGACTTTATGAGAGATACGCATTCAAAACCCAAGTTTGATGCGAGAGATTTGTATGAAGATGGATCAAGTTAAGAATATTCTTGAATCCGATCACAAACCAAAACTCGAAAGTTTGAAAGATTACATCTGAAATACCAAATCTCTTTCAGAAATATAATCACATCGAGTGAAACCATGCAAAGAGATGGACTGTAGGAAAAAACCACATTTGACTTAGTTCGGGGGGCTTACTAGATTTACGAGATATTGACATAACCATCAACGGATGTTGAAGTGCCTTAACTTCCTAACAAGTCCTAGAACTTTCAAGGATTGTAAAATCGCATCCTGAATATTGAACCAGATCATGCATGTTGTGAGGATAACTGCTGCCATTGGTTTTAATAAGACCACTACTCACTGGATGGAAGCCATCTTTGTCACCGATTTGACCGGGTTTTTCAACTTCAACAACCAGATTACTCAAGTTGAAGGATTCATCTGATCACAAATCTGAATATGTATTAATCAGCGAAATTTCATGAGCAAGATGGTTTGGAGAGTTATCTTCATGCAAGAGAAGAGATGGTGAGTGATGGAAAGTATACTCAATGATTTGATTATTTTCATTTTCATCATGGATAATTTCACCACCTTGTGTCAATTGAGAAGTTAACTCATCATATGAAAAACTTGAGGAGCATGGAGTATCTTTGCTGCTAGAAGATGAATTTCACATGGTAGAGCATAAGATATAGTGAGATGAAGAGAAAATTTCAGTAAGGGCATCTTCTTTGACCAAATCAGTATCTATATATAAAATAAGGTCTTCATAAGAAACCAAAATATCAGATGATGCAACTAGGCATTCGTGATTGTATAAATCAACAAATTCATCATCATCGAAATGATTGTTTCCCAAGGCTATAGATTGATTGAAAGAATTGATTTCATTTGATTCACTACTAAGATTAGCAAATTGAGAATCATCCATGAATGGAATCACGTTGTTTTTACATGGAGGATTTTGAAAAAGAGAATAAATATTGAAGCATATTCACCTTCCTGCTCCTCTACATGTGTATGTCACTACCTTGTATGTGATCACAATTTGAACCAGCAACTTGAAAATCAAGAGAGTGTGAAAAATTAGATGGTGGAGTAGATTGATAAAGTGGATCACGGTACACAGAGTCATGGCACCTAGATGATAGAGGATAACAGAAATCCAAATTAGATTCAAGACTATATTTATGAATAGTAACATCATCTTGTGGAATGGAGGAGTTAATCTTCACCATGGGCTTCATGAGCCATTTTGTAATTTCCTCCATTGAATCTGACTCATGACCAACGAAGAAGAATGAGGAGATGGATTAGAAATTTGCTTATCATATCTCCCAAATCTATTTTCATCACAAAGAGGCACCCTCATCGAAACTGGAAAAGGAGGAGGATAAGGAACAAAAGGAATAGTAGGTTCCTCCTCTAAAATTAGGGGTGTCTCATGCTTTAAAAGAGTTGGGGAAGCTAAAACATCACGTGGTTTAGATTCACCATGCAAAGAGATATGAATCTAACACTTGAACTTTTGTTTAAAGAAATCCTAATCCATATTTTCTTTAGGAAATTCATAGAAAAGTTGAAGGAAACAATCAAAGAAATCCTCAATCGATTCATTAGGCTTCATTCTTAGTTAATTAATTCTTCTAATAACATCCCAGTAATCATACCTACCAAATTCTTTATGAAGCTCCTTTACAAGCTGGTTGAATGAATGGATCGAAGCGATGGGTAACGTATGATACCATCTCTTAACATGACCTTCAAATGTGAGGGTGAGAAATATAGCCATAACATCCTTGCAATGTATTTCCTTAGAAAGGAAAGAATGGAAAACTTGAAACAAATGTTTAAAGAGATTCAGCTCACCCTTGCCATCAAACTTAAATTAGGACAGGTTATGGAAAAATTCCGCAGGGATGGTAAGCGTAATCTCTTTAGAGAAACATCTTGTGATTATGATTTGGGGAAGAGCCATTTTGATAGGAGATTCAAATCATACTCAATGGGCACAACCTATTGTCTAGACCTCCTTCTAGTGCCATTTTGTTGATGGTGCTGGAAATACGTCAACTAAGGGGTATTCCCAATGTGAAGTCTTGATTAGACCTCACAGTGTTTGGAATAGGAGCCCCATATGGATTATTAGCCCGGTTTCCATACAATCTTATAGATATTCCTTGGCTCTAACTATCGGCAAGAGAGGGGGATGGACATGTACTTTTGAAAAGCTCATAGGTGTGTCAAGGTTCATATACTGCATAGGGGGAGAAAGGTGAGCCCCTAAGAGAGAGGTAATAGTACCACTCTAGTACAAAAATACATGGACAAAAATAATTGATCTAACATCCAACGGAATAGTCGACAAAGGTGTGATGGTCATGCAACCAAATTAGTCAAGAGAGATCTTTCTAACATACAACAGAATAGTCCACAGAGGTGCAATATTCATAACAACCATCACAATACATTCTCAACATGATAAGTACTAAAGTAGCCGAAATATTTCAACTAACTTGGTACACATGAAAGAAAACATGAATTACAAACATTTACATAGAAGACCTACAAATATTCATAATCAATGCATGAAGAATGTGTTGGCCATCATGTTTCATATATTAAGTAAAAATTCTCAGACACATGTATACAATGAACACTACTAGCTCCAATGGTGGAGCGTTCGAGCCACTCCTTGGTTCTCGAAAGAACTAGTCTATCTCTCTAATGCCTTACAGGAGGGGCCAAGGTCAAAAGTCCCTTTCTCATACAATGAGGGTGTATATATAACCAAGCGGCAATGGTTCACCTTCCTTGTGACTCTTTGACTACCCTCATGACTATTTAATGTCCCATGACTTTTCAACTTTACATGAATCTTCATATTCTCTATGTGTCCTTTTTAATTCCACTTTACAATACATTTTGAGTAAGAATTTACATGGTCCACAATAATGATGTGGCATATGAAAACTCGTGACATGACATGACACTGCTGACATAGACTGCTTGATGACATGGCAATGTCAAGCCATTACGGTTGCTCCCTAGTATATATCTTCAATAAGAGATGTGTCCACTGCTTCATCTTCATGAGAGATATGCTTTTTTTTCATATCTACCCTCCAGAGTGTTGTGAATTAGATGGAGTCTTCATGCGGTCTTGATCTTTAGTCTTCCATTGTAATCCAATGTTCCTTCATCTACTTGTATGATGATCATCTTATCTCCTCATATCCTTAGGTGTCTTCTAGAATTTCCTACTTCTCCATATCCTTCTTCATCATCTTTCCATAGCATGATAGAGTTCTTGCATTTGCAATACACTCATGACAAGACGACATCAATCCAGTAAACCTCTAGTCTAAGATGTTGCATGATGATCCACTAACTGAGTCGGAACCAAGTAGTAGGCTAAGGGAGAGGCTCAGTGACTCTGCGGTTGCATAGCTTAGACAGTCAAGGGTCAATATTGAGCCTTGAGACCATGCAATGCACAGTTTAGGCTTGACTGAGGAATGAGATTGCGTAGTTTGGGAGCTCAGTGAGGCGGGCTGAGGGGTTGGGCATTGATTCAGCCAACTACGTAGTTCTGGAAGATAGAGGAGACTAGGTGGTTGTGCAATTTTGTAATTTAGGAGCGCAAGGCTGAGGCCAAAGCCTTGAAACTACATAATGTGCAGTTTTGGAAGTGCATGAGAGAGAAATTACACAATCTTGGGACTTTGAGAGCTAGGTTTAGCGGTTTTGCACTATTTTATCCAATTGCATAGTTTTGGGAGGCAAAGCAAACCTGGTAATTTCATAGTTGCATAGTTCAAGAGCTTAGGGTTCGACCTTGAGTTCAAAGATTGCATAGTGCACGGTAGTGTCCAGGCTAGAGGGCTGAATTGCGTAATTTTGGAGGCCAAGGCTCCTGCTTGAGCATTGAAACTATGTTGTGTACATTCCTGGGAGGCAAGAAATGCATATTTCATAGTGTAAAGAGGCAAGGTTGCATCTGAAGGGCTGATATTGTGCAATACGCATTTCAGGAAGGTCGGATGAGGCTAAGTTATTGGAAAATTTTTGAATTTTGGAAAAGTGTGGGATTAATGAAACTGATGTGAACAGCGACAAGACTTGATTGTGATCACATACTTAGAAACTTGAAACAACAACATATATCATCTAAAACACATGAACACATACTTTCTTTAGTGCAACAACTTATGACAAGTGCGACACTAAAGAGACACTTTGCAACGACAATGACAACACTTGTGTGACAGTGCGTGAAACCTTAGGAATGAGTGTGAAACATGCCTACATGATGATAAAAACTCGTTATATCAAATATTTCCACTTGAAAAAAACAAAAACTCCACTTTATATAATGACCGGTAGTTCCCAAGCTAAAAGACGACACTTGCTATATGAAAACAAAAGTGCAAACAAAACTTACGATATGTGAACGATGTTGAAAACCACACATGCTGGGGTGAAGATAACATGAAAATGAAACTAATTAAAGGGGAAAAAAGTAAAAGTGAGAGTCGTAACCATAAACACAACACTTGTGATGGTAAAAGTGCGCAAAAGTGACAGTTGGAGAAACTCACCAAAATAGAGGTGTGATCACAAACAAAGTGAAGGATTGTAACAACCCTAGTTAAAAATTCATGTAAAAATATATAAGACCAAGGTCATGGGACATGTATTCCAAGATGAATGTTGGGAAAAACATCCTAGTGGGTGTTCATTTTGGTTATTAGGGCTAAAGGAATTTGGCAAAGGCAATGGCAAAGGCTTTGGAAAGGAAAAATGGCATTTTTGGCACATTTATTTATGAAAATAAATGGAAATTAGGAGAAAAGGAAGGTGAAAAGTCACAGGTTGCATGCGAGGAGGAAAATGAAGGAAAATAATGGAAATTGAAGAAAATAGAGGCCTCATTGATAAAAAGGCTTCTAAGGATCAATGGGAAGGCTTGGTCAGTGTTACCTTTTGTTAGTTAAGTTTTGGAGCTCTATCTCTATTATCTCTCTCTTGCACTCTTGGACACCTAGAGTTTTATTGGAGAATTTTAGCATTGGATCAAGAAAGGAAAAGCGGGAAAAGAGAAAGTAGAGATCAAGAAAGGAATAGCAGGATTAAGCAGCTACAACAAGGTTCTTTGTAGGTATCGATTTTCATGTGTGGTTTCCTTGCTATATTTGGCATGCATGGTGTTGCATGTGTGTTCTTGGTTCTCTTTCTACCATTGGCATGGGATTTTCTAGGTGTGATAGTGTTTTTCAACCTAGCCTTTCCATTTTTAGATAGCCACAATGTGATGGGGTTCTCATGTTTTCGTAGATCTTTATTACCGACTGGATTTGAAGTTGAGTGAGGTGGATCTCTGAATAAAATAACACATGACCTAGTAACCCCTGAATCAGACTATGGGTTGCGATAAAGTCGAATTTTGTGTTGCCTTGGTGGGCCTAGGAATCCTTGACTGGTGAATGGAGGGATATATGGAAAATCCTAGAGGTGGGTGCTCTCCATTAGGCCTAGTAATCCCGGGATGGGATATACAGTAAAGCCTAGAGAGTGGAGTCTCAATTAGGGCCTATTGATGCAGTGTGGATTGTGGTAAAACCTAGAGACTAGGAGATAGGAAAATTCCTCACAGTGTAGGTGGAGAAATTCGGCGGCATCCATGCTTATTTTGGCCTAGTGATCTGGTGGAGATCATGGTAAAGATTTTTATTACATGTTTATTGTTTTGCACTGGTTGTCCAGTGTGGATTGCGGTAAATCTTGGTTTCTATTGATGAGAGTGAGGTGGTTTAGCCTAGGGATGCCCTAGTTGATTCTTTTGGTTTGAGTCCCACATTCATGCTTGGAATATGGTATGCAGGTAATTGGCTAAAGAGAGATTTGACTCAGCCAATCTATGGTTGGGTGGAATGTGGTAGTCCCATACCAGGTTGTATTTTGCATTCATTAATAAGAGGCGATTTCCTTGGTATCTCATGTGTAAATGTACTGGTTTATATGTGGATTTAATGATTGATATTTCCTTGATATTTATTTTGTTATTATGCTAGTTATGAACATGTATTATGACAATGCATATGTATGGCTCTCATCATGTTTTTACTTGTAAATGAATGAACAATGTATCTATGGCCTAATAGGTGAAATTGAAGCTAATGTGTTGTGGCATCAATGCTTCTTAGCGATTTTCAGATAAGTATGAGACCCCTATGCTAAGTTTTGTTGTTAAGACCTGTAGCTTTCATTTTTGAGACATGTTTGACGAAATTCAAGTCATGGCTAGTAGGGGTCTAGTCTAGTCCTTATTGATGCTTTTGAAAATTTATCTTTGTTCTGCTATGAAATTTCATTTATGAACCTATCATTAAGTTTTGGGCAGTGACTTGGGCTTTGATCCTGAAAAAGTGGCACAAATCTGGGAGTCGTAGGCACAAGACTGAGGAGAAAAGTCCCCAGACACACCCATGCCTTTTTGTGGGAGCAACTGGAGCCTCCCAAACACACCCTTGGCCATATCAAGGGAGCATCCACGGGTTTAATAGTCTAAAAACTTAGTGGGACCCAGGGACTAGTCATGGGGATGACTAGGAAGGCTTTTGGGAGTCTTGTAGCAGGTATATAAGGTCTGTGTTGTGGGTTTCTGTCGATTCCACTTCCTTAAGGTCACCTAGGAGGTTGAATCTTGTTATAGTGGCCTCTCATTGCTTATTTACCCTGGTTGGATGGGTACTTGAGTAGACATGGGATGAGGCTGTTACAGAGTGGTATCAGAGTAGGTTGCATTCTCTTTGGTTCATATATGATACCACAAAGTGGTATCGGAGTAGGTTGTGCTCTATTTGTGTCATATCTAATACCACATAGTCATATTAGAGTGGGTTCCATTCTCTTTGGGTGGTTTCTTATTTTCTTTCTCCTTGTGTTATATATGATGTCACATAGTGGTATCAGAGTGGGTTGCACTCTTTGGGTGATATCTGATACCATAGAGTGGTATCAGAGCATGGTTCAACCTTGCACTAGATGGGCAGAATGTGTTTTTCATGCATGCATGTAGGTTGTATATGAACCTAATGTGTATGTATGGTGATGGTCATTGTTGCAATTGTGTAGTCATTTGAAATTTGATTATGTTGTTGTTCGGATGTGTTAGTCATGAATGCATGTTGGTTGTATATGCATTTTTTATTCATGTCAGTGTTTATATGTTGTTATTCATGCATTATTATGGGCATGGTCATCGTGCATAAGCTCGTTGTAGGCATTTCAGATCATCATGATGTTGTTGGTATATGATGATGTTGATGTGTTGGTTGATATAGAGTGACAGATGGAGATCATCAAAGTGAGGTTGCAACACTAGAATTTGGGGTAAGATAAGATCATCATACATGTATTGTATGTTTGGCATGTTGTCTTGTAGGTTAAGGATTGTTATATCCATTATGGTTATGTGTATTTCTTTCATTCTATTGATGTTATGGTTACATACATGGTTGATTCTAGTGAATCAGTGTGGTCATATAGTCATGAATGACAGTAACTTGTTGTTATATGCATTGTTGTTTTTGTTTTATGTTAGTTAACTTGTTGATTATGTTGATATGTTGACCTTTTGATTGTTATATGATAGTTAACCTGATGATTATGTTATATGTTGTTGATGAGTATGTTATACGTTAACTTATTGTTGTTATATGATAGTTAACTTGATGATTAGAGTTATTGTAGTTGAGGTCTTGATGTTATTATGTTTCATGCTAAATTGGATTGGCCTATGCAGATGATTAGGGTTATGACATGTAGGTATGATTTGAATTCTTTGTGACACTGTGTTGTACTAATATAGACTAATAGTACATATGTGATTATTATGCATAAATGGCAAATGTTTATGAGCTTATGATGTGAACATGTTAGGTAGTTATTATTATGGATATCATGATATTATTTTTGTTTGAGCTAATGTGTTGTGAAGTTATATCGTGCTAACTAGATTGATTGTGCAGACAAGATAGCCTCCCCTGAGATACATTAAGGTATGAGTTTACTTATCCGTATATTTGGTGCTTGACTGTTTGATTATGTCGTTTGTTTGGTGTTTGAGTGGTTGGTGCCTGTTATGTCATCTATTTGATTTATCTAACATGGTACACTTATAGTTTGTTTGAATGTTTGATTAATTACATGATATGAGTATGTGTCTATAAGATTGCATGAGGAAATGATCTTGTTTTAAGATGGTCATAGTAACACATATGTGTTGAGACAGCTGATATGTACTTGACATGGAAAATTCTAGGGGCTAATGTTCACCCAGTGGGCTAATTTTCCATGATTTTTCCACAAAAAAGATTTGCCAATTTCCAATTTTTATAAAAGATGACTCGCCCAAATTTTAGAATATAAAATTATTTTACCTTAAAAATCACCAACATTATATAGAGACTATATATAAAATCATTATAAATTTGAATAATTTTACAAATATATCAATAAACATTTTATAGTTTGCATATTAGGGATTAGTGAGCTTCTCCAATGTTTTTAAACTTCAAGAAAATTTTCCATCCTTAAAATTTTCCTTGGTACTTGAGTGTAACATTATGTATTATGACTGATGAATGTGAGTTGATTTTGATTATGACATGTTGTTAGAATTGTTGAAGGTTGATTTCTAAGTAATATATATGTTGCCTCGATCTTTGGAACATGTGATCGACATGTGTGAACATTTGCAGGAAACATGCTTGGTATTAGCATGACAAGGTAATAGTTGATTTGTTTATATAACTACCCATTGGGTGATGTGACAGTACATAGTAAGAGTCGGTTGCAACAAGGTAAAGATAAAAGAAGAGAATTGGGTGAGAGTTCCTCTGGCTATGTTTGGAAACCGCAATTCCAAACGAATGAGTGCTTTTCATACATGAAGTCTTCTTAAACATAATTTGTCTTAAATTATGTGTATATTTTCTATATTCATGGACATGTATTGAAAGGTATAACAATTGGCTTCCATTTATAGCTGGATTCATCAAGGAGTTGGAGTTCCTTGAGAAGTGTATGTGTTCAATTCAGGGAAAATTTTAAGAACCCC
>APFE030793702.1:33080-131659 GCA_000404065.3 Pinus taeda
ATATATATATATAATGTTGTCTGACATGGTCGTTAGGAATCATTCTTGTGGAAGGATGATTAATTACGTAGCTGAATGACATGAAGAGGTTCCTGGTTTATGAGGAATCAAGTGGGAGAGTGGTCCTGAAAAATCTACGAGGTCATTATCATGTGCGTATGAATTGATATTATGTGATTATATTTATTCTATGTTATGGACAGGCTATACCGAGGGATACATCAACGAAATAAAAGCAGTGTTGTATTTTGTCCTTTAAGACAACTTCTAGGTCAATTAGCTATGCCAAAGCATCTATAATATTTTGTTGTTTTAAATGAATGGATGACCAATGAACAATTTTATAAACAGGTGTTTCAAACTTAGATAGATTTCCAAGTAAAATAAAAGGTTGTTCTTTAACTACACATAGTAAATTTGATTTTAATGGGGTGGAAAGGTAGAGCATGGACAAGTATAATTGATTTAATATTCAAAATGAATACTTAACTAGTTATAAGAAGAAATTAAGAAAATAGTGTTTACTTAATCAACAAAATATAATTAAATTGTTACCGAGATTTGGTGTAATTTATTGTAGAGAGGAACTTACAATAACAAATACTTTTGTAAATTATTCTCTTATTTAAATCACAACTTCACAGAGGATCCAAAATGAGATTTAAAATTAGTTAAATTTTGAATCGGATAGCTGCAAAAATTTATATGAAGAAAACATAATGAATAAACAAGTTGAAACACAACTCACTAAGAAACAGACCATATGAGGTAAATGCAGAATCTTTTATTATTCCAAAAAAAATGCTCCATCTTAGTACAAATTTTCTTGATAGCTTGTTCAAGGGTTAAACCCATAATAACTCAAAACAGGAGTTATTTATACAAAATTTACAAAATATATACAATCTATTTGGAATGGCATAACAAAATAGTACAAAATTAAAAAAATAAATCAAGATAATAGGAACAAATAAACTGTTGAATAGGTGTCTCTTGTTCGAAATAATACTGAGAGGGGGGGTGAATCAGTATTATCAGATCAATAATTTTATTTCCCAAACAGATTTGTATATTCTACTTCAGCTAAGTGAACTACCGTGTACACACGACTGTACTTAAAGCAACCAACGTATATGCAGAGAAATTTTGATTTACCCAATTTATCATGCATTGAAATTTAACCAGTATATTAGAGAATTATTAGACAGTGCAGTAAAAGTAGAATAAAGCATCACACATAAGCAACACACATGAACACCAAGATATAAGGTGGAAACCCAATGTGGGTAAAATTCACCTGTTGTTGTCGTCTCTATCTTCTTTTAATAATAAGAAAATCTATTTACAATCTTGTACTAGTGCAGACTTATACCAGTACGCAGGCTTCTTCCTACAGAAGGCTACAACCTTCTCTCGTTTTCCAGCTTCTACTGGAAGGGAGCTACGACCCCCTAACTCTTGTACTAGCTGATATGTTTACTAGTACGTAGGCGGTGACCGATAGAAGGCTACCACCTTCTTTCTTCCTCCAAGGACCACGTTTCATAAATTTTTAGACTGGATCCATCAACATTATTATAACTTCAATTAAATCATCAAATACATATGCATCAACCAATCACTAAAACTCAATCATCACTTTCTGAATCAACCTCAACTAAATCAATCAATCACTTTGACAATCTATCATCAAATCACAATCAATCTGATCATTCAGAATGCTATCACCAGAATTCAGTAACCAGAACCAAAGCCAGAACCCAGAGCTCTATAACAGCAAATAGAGACAAATCAAACATGCTTTATAAGGTATACGCTACTTCCATGTGTTGAACCTACGTGTATACGCGATTTTATCAAAGCCAACTAGCGTACACATCTGCAAATATTAATTCATAATTTTGCAACTATTCCATACTTCAATTATACCCAGATCATAATATTTACAGAAAAACACATGCGTCAGTATTCAGATCTAGACTAAACATGATCAAACCACATAATGATAATTCAATTCAAGCCTTAAGATCCTGATCCATCATTAGATCTTATCCTTCATCAATAGCTAAGGTTCATCCTTGGTTCAGATCAAGCACAACACCATAAGCCAATAACCTACATACTAGATCTCACACTTCATCAAATATTCGATACTTGCACACCTTGGTCTAATGATCTTCTCCTCCTTATATAGTTTTAGGCCTTTCTCAATACCATGGATCAAAACCACTTAGGACCAATACCTTGGACAAAATACCTAGGGTCAATACCTGAGACCAAATACTTTGGACCAATACCATGGATCAAAATACCTTGAACCAAATACCACGGACCAAAAGTTTAGTTTTCCAACATATACGCGCTTTTCCTTCTACAAAAGTGCATGTGTATGTATACGCAAATTTTATTTAGTGAACATGCATGTATATGCAGCTTGGTCAATGTGAGCCTGTGTATACCTCTTTTTCTTCATTATTTGTAGATTGATCTGTAATTCTTTGATGTTATCCTGCTACACCGTGATCTTTCATCTGAGTGAGTTGCCATCAAGGACAACACCTGTATCATTATGCCAACAATCTCCCCCTTTGGACTTGATGGCAACAACAACAACACCAAGTCACTCTCCCCCTTTGACATCAAGGGAAAATGGTGAACCAAGATATTCTCTCCCTTTGACATACATAATGCTATTCATGCTCCCCCTGAGTACATGCTGAAATCTCTGATTGAGCTCCCCTTTTGTACAAGTTGAGATGCACTGTAACTGTCCATGCTCCCCTTGAGCACAAGTAGAGTCTGCAAAAATACTTTCCAAAAGAATAACATGACTCTATAACTCAACAATGTGAGGATAACCTTCCTACCACCAATGGCACATACATACATATATCTCCCAACCAAGTGGGGATCTACCAAAGTTGACTCATCCACCCAACCAAGTGGAGATATACCAATTGTTTATACATGACAGAAACAATAAATATTACATCATCCATCCCATGTAAAGTGGGGATACAAATTACATCATTTGTCCAAGAGGACTCATTCAAATGTATGAGAAGACATATCACACCCTAGATTTTTACATGACTTAAGCAACAAATGATATAAATATCTGAAGCCATAGCTGGACTCAACAACCATAATGCCAAAAATTCTGAATGTACATTAAGTCTAATGCTCCCCCTGAACCTGTGCTACCAATGGTCAAGGAATATTTGTCAGTAAGTAAAATTAATGAACAGAGCATATAGACATTAATCATCAATATTAGTCAGAGCACCCATATCAGATCCTGCCCCACTGTTTTTCTTGTTTGAAACACATATACGCTCTTTTACCCATAGCAACCCATGTGTGTATGGGAATCTAGTTTATGAAACATGTGTATAACAACATTTTTCTGAAAAATTGGATTTAACAACAAGATGATGTAGCAGCTACTCCCAACTTTTTTCTGAGATATTTAAATGTCTCTCTGGGCAGTGGTTTAGTGAATATATCAGCAACCTGTTCTTTGGAGGGAACATACTCCAATTTGACCTTTTGTTCAAGCACTTGTTCATGTAAAAAATGATATTTGATGGGTATGTGCCTGGTCTTGGAGTGCATGACTGGGTTCTTTGAAATACTGATGGCACTTGTATTATCACATAGAATGGAGATGGGTGGAGTACATGTGATCTGAATGCCTTGCAAGGTTTGCATCATCCAAAGTAGTTGTGTGCAACAAGATGCAGCAACCACATATTCTGCTTCCGCTGTAGATAGCACAATTGAACTTTGTTTCTTGCTGAACCAAGACACTAACCTAGAACCCATATAGAATGCACCACCACTAGTGTTTTTTCTGTCATCAACACTTCCTACCCAATCTGTGTCTGTATATGCATGGAGAGTGAGATCTATATCTCTAGGATACCATAAACCAAAGTTTTGTGTTCCTTGAATATATTTGAAAATCCTTTTGACTGCCTGAAGGTGTGATTCCTTTGGATTTTCTTGGAATATTCCAACTATTCCTACAGCATGCATGATGCCAGGTCGGGTACTTGTTAGATAAAGCAGACTACCAATCATGGATCTGTAAGTTGGTTGATGTACTGTTGTTGATTCATCATTTGAGTTGAGATTGCATCCTGTTACCATTGGGGTACATACAGGTTTAGAATCTTCCATGTCGTACTTTTTCAAGATCTGTTTGAGATATTTGGTTTGTGAAAGAAAAATACCATCTTTATTTTGTTGAATTTGTAGGCCAAGAAAATAGGTAAGTTCACCAAGCAAGGACATTTCAAATTCTTGTTGCATTACTGAAGCAAAATTATGACTCATGGATTCTTCATTGCTACCAAAAACGATATCATCAACATAAACAACAATTATGAGCAATTTATTAGTGTCAATATTTGTATATAGGTTGCTATCTGTTGACCCTTTTGAAAAACCCTGTTGGTGTAGATATTTGTCAAGGCAGTAATACCATGCCCTTAGAGCATGTTTTAGACCATAGAGAGCCTTTCTAAGTCTGCATACAAGTTTTGCATCATTTCCAAGAATGAATCCTTCTGGTTGTTCAATATAGACTTCTTCTTCTAAATCTCCATTAAGGAAAGCAGATTTTACATCCATTTGGTATACTTTGAATTTCTAAAAGGTACAAAGAGCAAGGAACATCCTTATGGCTTCAAGTCTAGCGACAGGTGCAAAAGTTTCTTCAAAATCTATACCTTCTTGTTGAGCATACCCTTTACAAAAAATTCTGACCTTGTTTCTAATAACTTCTCCATTTTCATTCAACTTATTTTTGAATATCCATTTAGTTCCTATGATACTTTTATCATGAGGTCTAGGAACTAATTCCCAAGTATTATTCTTTTCCATTTTCTCAAGTTCTTCATTCGTGGCCTTGACCCAACATTCATCTTTGCATGCTTCATTTACATTTTGAGGTTTGGTGGAGGATAGTAATGATAGATAGTTTGAGATTTCTGTAATAGTTCTTCTTGTCTATACACTTGCCTCTTTTCCCCCTAAAATTTGAGTTTCTGGATGACTTTTTTGAACATACCTAGACGGAGTCTTTTCTTCTACTGTTATCTCTTCTTCTGGTGCTTCATTGGTTTATTCTTCAGAATCATTGTGATTTGATGTGGGAAAATAATCCCCATCTTCTTCATTGTCATAATCTTTGGTTTTTATCTATTTCGGATTTTTGCATGCTTCATCAACTACAACATCAATACTTTCAACAATTTTCCCAAGTCTTTTATTATAACATTTATATCCTTTACTTCGAGAAGAGTAACCAAGAAGAATACCTTCATCTGCTCTAGGCTCTAACTTACCATGTTTTTCATCAGTCCTTTTGATAAAACATTTGCTTCCAAAAACTTTAAAGTATTTTATAGTAGGAGTCTTACCATACCAAAGTTCATGTGGAGTTTGAGTGCTGTTTACCCAAACATTTGCTTGGTTGAGAATAGTGACAGTGGCGAATGCAGCTTCACCCCAGAAGGTTGGAGGAGTTCCAAATTCATCTAGCATAGCTCGAGCCATTTTTTGAACAATTTTTTTCATTCTTTCTACCACTCCATTTTGCTGAGGAGTCCTTACGGTGGAGAACTGCCTTTTTATTCCATGTTGTTCACAAAAGTCAAATAACTCATCCGAGGTAAATCCCCCTCCTCGATCAGATCTGAGGCATTTGATTTCGTGATCTAATTCATTTTCAACCAAAGGTTTGAGGGCTGTGAACTTTTCAAATGCTTCATCTTTATGCTTTAGAAAACCTATGCAACACATTCTGGAAAAATCATCAATGAACAAAACAAAGTATTCTTCTCCACGAGGTGACTTTTTCCTTGATGGTCAACATAAATCAGTATGAACAAGTTCAAGAGGCTTACTAGCTGACCCTTCCTTTTCAATGAAGTGAGATCTGGTTTGCTTACCTAATTGACATGGTTTGCATATTGTATTTTCAGGAATGCTGATATCTTGAAGATCACGAACAACCTGGAATCTGCATGCTTTTCTTATTTCAGAAAAGCTTAGATGTCCCAATCATCTATGCCATAGCCAGTTTTAATCATTTGTGCTTAGTTAGCACTATTGTTTTCCTCCCTTGAGTATGTATAAGTTTTTTGGAGTTCTTGTTACTTTGATCATGGTTTCTCCTGTATCAAGCTCACGAACAACACATCTGTTTGATTGAAACACCACTTCATTTCCTTGATCACACATTTGACTGACACTCAACAGGTTATGCTTTAGACCGTCTACATACATAACATTCCCAACTTTAACCTTTTCTTTCAAGAAAATAGAGCCTTTACCTTTTATGACAGCAAGAGTGTCATTTCCAAATGAGACATTCTTTTCCTTTTCTACGGAATTATATGAGTGAAGTTTTTCTTTGTCACCTGTCATGTGTTTTGAGCATCCACTGTTGATGTACCACTGATTTTCTTGTCCTTCTGCATACAAGGCTATACCACATCTTTCTGTTTGAGGTTATTTCCTTATCCATGTCTTGGATTTTAATGAAGTTTGCTCCTTTTGAGATGTTTGCCGAAATTTGCTCCTGCATTCAGATTCTTCATGGCAAAAGTTGTTACAGATTGAGCATTCTATTTCATTTTCAAGAAGAGAAAAGTTATTATAGGAACTTTTCTTGGTCCCTGTCACATTCCTTTAATTTTGTGCTTCTCTAGTCATGATGGTTTTGTAAGCAACACATTGAGAAACTTTGTGTCGAAAATTATGACATGAGAAACATTGACCATTAAAGAAGTTCCTGCGATTATCGAATCTATCGGCCTGGTGATTGTAGTTTCTATTGATATTCATATTTGGAGCAAATTGAGTATGATTTACTTGAGGTTGGTTATGGCTTCTGTTCATCCTTGAAGCAAATTGAGCCTGATTTACCTGGTGACCTGCTTTATGCTTTTGCTAACGATTGTTGTATTGTTAACTATTCTTTGTTGCATCAAGATAGCTTTCAGTGGAGGATGACGACTTCTGTGATTGAGATGCTTCTTCAGTATATCCAAGACCTATCTTTATCAGAGGAGAACACTGAACTTTGATAATTTCATTTAAGGTTTCTGATCCTTTAGCAAATCAAATATTGAGAGATTTTGTTTTCTCAAGATCCTTTCTTAGACCCACAATTTCACATTCTAGTTTTTCATTGTGTTTTTCTTTTTCAACAAGTTGGTATGTCAAGGTATCTATAATCATATTCTTTTCTTCTAAACAGATTTTAAGTTTAGATATTTCTTCATGAAGGTCATCTTCTTTTAAATCATCCCAAAAATTATCATCATCATAAGCCATTAGAAGTCTATAGTCATTACTATTTTCATCTTCATCACTATTTGATAAACCATCTCTATCCTCATGAGTATTGTAACTCTTTTTACTTACACTTTGTTTTCTATTCCATTTTGCATATTCCTTCACTTTATCATATTTATCTTTATGAGGACATTTGGCAGCATAATGACCGACTCTACCACAGGCAAAACATTTGAAGGGTAGTTTACCTCAAAATCTTCCGGAACCCCGTTGAAGCTTCTTGACAAAATTTACTACATCTTCTTCTCCTGAAATATGTCCTCATTCACAAAGTTCTTCCTTTCCATTTGTTGAAGCTTTAAATGTAGCTTCTCTCATATCTGATGGGCCTCCTTTTCTCATCTCAAAGGAAGTTAAGATTCTGTGAAGTTGTGTCATAGTGATAGTCTGCAGATCCTGTTTTTCCTCTATGGTAGATACTTTTGATTCAAATTTAGAAGACAAGAATCCTAAAACTTTCTCAACTAAGGTAACTTCCTTTATATCTTCACCCAGATTCTTCATACAATTGAAAACCTCATCTATACGTAAGAAGTAACTAGCTATGCTTTCATCATTGTGCATCTTAAGAGTTTCATATTGAATTATGAGAGTTTGAATTTTAGCATGTTTTACCTAAGAGTCTCCTTTGTAGCTCGGAATGATTTTGTCACATATTTCTTTGGCTGATTTGAGCTGCATAACTTTGACAAACTTCGATTGCGACAGACTTCCCAATAATGTATTGACAGCCCTGGCATTGGTTTCATTTTTCTTTTTACCTGCCATATCTATAGGGATTGCCCATGGAAATGTATATCCTCCTTCCACAATTTCCTAGACATCCATTCCAAGTGATTGTAGATAGGTTTTGGTTTTTATCTTCCAATAAACAAAGTTGTTCCCATCAAAGATTGGTGGTCTGATGGATCCCATGCTTTATTGATTAATCATGATGATGGATCTCCCTTCAAGCGATCAAGCTTCCTCTAAAGGACCTGCTCTGATACCAATTGTTGGAAATAATACTAAGAGGGGGGGTGAATCAATATTATCAGATCAATAATTTTATTTCCCAAACATATTTGTATATGCTACTTCAGCTAAGTGGAATAGCGTGTACACGCAACTGTACTTAAAGCAACCAGCATATATGTAGAGAACTTTTGATTTACCCAATTTATCATGCATTGAACTTTGACCAGTATATCAAAGAATTATTAGACAGTGCAGTAAAAGCAATATAAAGCATCATACATAAGCAACACACATGAACACTAAGATATAAGGTGGAAACCCAATGTGGGTAAAAACCACCTGCTGCTATCGTTTCTATCTTCTTTTAATAACAAGAAAATCTGTTTATAATCTTGTACTGGTGCAGACTTATACCAATATGCAGACTTCTTCCTGCAGAAGACTACAAAATTCTCTAGTTCTCTAGCTTCTACTGGAAGGGAGCTACAACCCCCTAACTCTTGTACTAGCCAATATGTTTACTAGTACATAGGTGGCGACCTATAGAAGGCTACGACTTTATTTCTTCCTCCAAGGACCACGTTTCATAAATTTTCACACTGGATCCATCAACATCATTATAACTGCAATTCAATCATCAAATACATCTGCATCAAACAATCAATGAAACTCAATCATCACTTTCTGAATCAACCTCAACTGAATCAATCAATCACTTTGACAATCCATCGTCAAATCACAATCAAATTGATCATTTAGAATACTGTCACCAGAATTCAGTAACCAGAACCTAGAACTCTACAACAAAAAATAGAGACAACTGAAACATACTTTATAAGGTATATGCTACTTCCATGTGTCAAACCTGCGTGTATATGCGATTTTATCAAAGCCAACCAGTGTAGACATCTGCAAATATTAATTCATAATTCTGCATCTATTCCAGACTTCAGTTATACCCAAATCATAATATTTACAAAATAACACACGCGTCAGTATTCAGATCTAGACAAAACATGATCAAACCACATAATGATAATTCAATTCAAGCCTTAAGATCTAGATCTATCATTAGATATTATCCTTCATCAATAGCTAAGGTCCATCCTTGGTTCAGATCAAGCACAGCATCATAAGCCAATAAACTGCATACTAGATCTCACACTTCATCAAATATTCGATACTTGCATGCCTTGGCATAATGATATTCTCTTCCTTATATAGTTTCAGGCCTTTCTCAATACCATGGATCAAAATACGTTGGACGAAATACCACGGACCAAAAGCTTAGTTTTCCAACATATATGTGCTTTTCCTTATGCGAAAGTGCATGTGTATGTATACGCGACTTGTATTCAGTGAACATGCATGTATATGCAGCTTGGTCAATGTGAACCTGTGTATACATCGTTTTCTTCATTCTTTGTAGTCTAATCTGTAATTCTTTGTTGTTGTCATGGTGCATCATGATCTTTCATCTAAGCGAGTTGCCATCAAGGACAACACCTGTATCATAATGCCAACATCTCTATCCTTTGGGAATTTGTTGATAATTTGGCCTGAAATTACTGATGAGCTGTCATGTTGTTAGAATAAAAAATTACTAAATTGTTTCAGACAATTGATCCCATCTTTCTTCACTTGGAATTTTCACATTCACCATCTTTCTAAGTGTTTCATCCACCTTTGTGTACTTCTCGAAATTGGGCTTGGTGAGAAATAAATGTTCAATTTCATGCATGATGGTTAAATCAAACTCCAAGACTTCCAAAAAAGCCTTCCTTGTTATCTGTCCTTTGACTCCTGCAAATTTGGTTCTATCCACTGCAATAGTATATAATTCCTTGCAATAATCTTCTAATTTAATCAATTTATCATTCCATATTACCAATCATGGTAGTCCTTTCTGATTTAAGACATTAAACTTTGAATGAAATCTTTTGATAGAAATATCCAAAGTTTGACATTTAGTTTCTAATTCATTGATCAAATTCCTCTTTTGTAATACCTTCTTAATTTTTAAGATGGTAGATTTTCTATCAGAAATGTTTATGTCCTCTAGTTCTTCTCTTCTTTTTGAATTTAATACTTTGATCATATAAGTGGCTTCTGCTGGCTTTGTCTTCAAGGCTACTTTCTATTATTCTATTACTACTCTACACCTGGTAATGAGTTCTTGCTGCTAAAAATAATTTGTATGGATGGCCATACATCTGTAATGGATTGCCTGATTTTTGTCTAGACATTTTCCTTGGCATGGGCCAAAGTATCTCCCATTAGGGACTCACTCTCTAACTTCTATATTTTAAGTTCCAATTTGTGGGTCTTCTGCATTTCCTGCACATACAAAGTATCATTTTTTACTTTCTGCAACTCTAGATTTTGGAATTTTTGCAGTAATTTTTCGTTTTCCTGTTTTTGTATGGCCAATTCCTGTGATGGTCGGGATGGATCAGTTGTTTTTGATGTAGACTCAATGGTTGTTGATGATGAACTAGACTCTATGCCTACAATTGCTATTGGTACTGTTGTGATTGGAACCATGGCAAGCTGTGTTGCATCCTTCTCTTTTAATAACTCTTCAATCTGCTCCTCCATTTTCTTCTACTGTATACTTTGCTCAATGATAATCTTGAGCATATACTCCTTTTGTTGGTCATTCTCTACTATATCCTTTGTTAGAGGATCCTCCGTTGAAGGTAGCTTCAATTGTTCCTTCAATGCAACAATATCTGCATCTTGCTTCTTGAGGAGTAGCTTTGCAGCTTTTACATCTTTGGGATCATATCCTACCTTAATTACAAAATCCTCCAATTATTTTATTATGTTATCTTTATCTAAGGAAGAAAGATTTTCTAACTTAAGTTGAGACTAAACATTAGATAGGGCAGCCCTAAGTTTAGAAAGAGACAGATCTGTAGTTGTCATAGTAGAAAACAACATCTCACTAGTCTGTCTGTGCATATCCATCTAGTAAATTGGATGAATTTGACTGGTATCAAATGAGAACACAGTCCCTTTATAATCTGATGGTGATTTAGGAAATGGAATCTGGGCTTGTAAGAATGCCATTTTCATTCATCCTTTCTCACTGTCAAAAGAAGAAAGAAGGTTGTGCTGGGAAGTTGAAGTTTGCTTCCAAAACTGGTTATACACATTGGACTTCAAAGTCTCATTCTTTTGTTTGATCTCAGGGAACCTCGAAAATATATTCTTATCATTTGAAGAGCTGGATCCTATGGACTGAATAATTTCTAGAGGCTCTCTAGAAGGTGAAGTTGTAGGAGGAGTGGTTGAAACACTTGTTGTGGGAGGAGTGGTTGAAGCACTAACTGTTGTTGATGTACACACTTCTGGATCTCCAAGATCAATAATCACTATTTTATATTCTTCTATTGGTGTGGCAAGGCCAACCTTTGGCTTCTTTTGTTGAAAAATGAATCCTTTCACAATATATCTAGTAGATGAAGTCTCCTCTCTTATCCTTTTTTGTTGCTTTCTCTGAGCAACTGGAGTTTGTTTAGTGCGGGTAGATACAACCTATTCATCTTCCTCTTGAAGAGTCCCATTAACCCATTGTTTTTTATTCATGATTTTTTCTATTTTTGGCCTTGGAGTATAATTATAAGGAATCATATTGAAACTAACTCTCAAAGAAGAAATAATGCCAAAAGGATCATAGGACTAGGTTAAGCTAGGCTAGAAATTCATCTTGCTTAACAATTTATCTACCTCAACACCAGCTGATCTGGTGTCTCAAATAAATGATCCAATCTGTACTTTAATCTTGAACTGAGAATTCATTTTTCCTTACACAAAGTGTAGGTCATCCATGTGGATAACCTGCCTAATATATTCGAGAGAAAATATTCTCATAGGAACATATTTGGGTAGCTTATATGGTGCAAGATCACAACCATATACTCTTATCTCAGTATAGTTCTAGTATAAATACCAATCACTAGTTTTAATCTACTCACTTAAATGTAAAATCCTTTTAATTTCATCTCCAATCCTTGGCTCTGTCTGACTGTTGAGGATCTATGCCATTGGATGTATGAATGTATCTACAAATTCTAAAAATGAGGAGGTAATAGAAGTTGTCTTGACTATTTCTGTCCAATCAAGCACTGATTGATTCACTCCTTGTTCATTCTGCTTGCTGAGTTTGATAGGCAAAAGATCACCCTACTGAAAAAGAAACATGTGGACAGTTATAGAACTATAATTAAACACTCCCTATATAGTAAAGTTTATGAATTGTTCATTAATATTATCAGCCAAGAATTTCTTGTAAATATACATGAATGATGGTTGTTGATCTTTGTTAAAGATGGATAGTCTTATAAAAAAAATGGTCATATGGATATCCTAATAAGTAGGAAATCGGAGAAATGCAATGTCTGCAGGCTTCAGGAAACATGGAAGATGAGTAGGGTGGATTTATTTTAGGTAATTTTTCATCCTCGGGTAAAAAGATTTCAAAAATTTGCGCTCTCTATGGAAAGGTTAACTTATGGTACATATCCATAAGTGTTGCTGGTGAAAAATGAGTGAGGGTGTCAAATTGGGGGATTAAGAGCATCTGATTTATTTTTTTAGCAAAGATGGTTATCAGAATGTCTCCATTCTAAGCCATGACTGCTCTTTTCACATAGTCATATTTGGCTTGACACCAGTTAATAACGTTAAGGAAATCATGTGTTTTTGGGAAACTAAATAAAGGTTATAGGGATTCCCAAAACCTAATTGGATCTTGCTTGTTGAGACAATTTTGTTTGAATCACAAGTGCAGTTCATAGAAATCAAACTCACATTTGCCTTCTGCAATTTTGAAAAGTGAGTCTACAAGAGGAACATGGTCAAGGTCGATATGAGTTGGAGTGAAAATGCTTTCCTTTGCACTTTTCTTTTTAGCTTTCCCTTTTGGGGCCATGCTGGAAGACAAAAGGAAAAGAAATTCTGGTACCTGATGAGCCCCGGAATTGGTAGCTTATTGGGCTCATTTTGCCTAATTTTTCTTGCTCAATCCACCATTTTTCATAGTTCATGCATCTTTTAGTATATGTTTACGTTAATTGCATGAATGAGGGTGGTCACTTTACCAAGAAGGCTAATACATGGTTATTTCAGGTTTTTGGACAAATTTTGGAACAAATCCAAGAAATTATGAGCTTGATGACAGCCAAGCATGAAGGAACAAGGGTGAGGATTCGTAGGGAGGATGTCTCTGGTATTAAATATCCCTTTCTCGAAATCTCCACCCTCAACGCAGAGCTCAGCAGGCCACCAAAACGAATCCTAAAGGCAGCCAAGCAGCTTGGTGAAGAGTGATTGTTTACTGGCAGATGGAGCAATCGAGCCCCTTGAATTAAGGAGGGCTACTGAGGCCCTCGTAGGCATAAATAGGAAGGCTTTCATCCTTCGTAGTTTACTTTTTAGACTGTTGTTATTTTTCACTAAGGTGCTGCTATTTTCGTAGCTCATTTTTGCAGCTGTTGTTGTGTAACTTTCCTGTGAACATGGTTATTTTTTAGTAATGGAAAGAAAGTTTATTTGGAATCAGTTCTGAGTTTCTTTAGGAGCCTGTAGCTCTTGGGGTTGGGCCCAACCCAAGTGCCAAGGCTTCCTTCATGTACTATTATTTGTTTTTATGTCTTTGCAAAATAATTTCTGTTAAGTAGATCCACAACTTGCTGGTTACATAGGTCATGGTTGAGGATTAGATAGGCTTTTTATGTTCAGATTTAGTTGATATATTAGTAACTGGGAAGATCTCCAAAAAAAGGCCATCAAGCACCTCTAATCTCACCTCTCCCTCAGTGGGATCGTGAGCTAGGACAAAGGTGACATTGCTGCCAACAAAAGCATTGTTTTGCTTCACCGTGCAATTAGTAGTGTTGGATTCTTAGTTTCCGAACTTGATATAAGTTTTGATTGCATGCTTAGGGTTATGATTACTTAGTTGCATAGTTATTTCATCTGATCCCATTGCAAATAAACTTATGTTCCATTTCCTTGTTGTTATCTAGGTCAGAATAGACTAACATAACTAGGTCTTTGATTTTCCAAGTGTTTGATTGTCCAGTTTGAAAAACGACTTGCAGAGCACCCGTTATCATTCTTTATCTGCCCATACTCCATCAACTCCACCTACTCCATCTTTCACTTAGAACCCTTACCTTACGTTTGCCTCATTCGCTTACTTTGCCATGATTCTCATCATCTTATGCAACATCACTTCATCCCTCCTTGAACAAATCCAACCATCCACGCCACTCCTCAACTCCATCCACCAAGTCCTAAACCTCACCACACCCCTATATCACCTCCATACTCATTCCTCCACCTTTTCCCTCTATCAATTCTCCAAAATCCCATTTCTGAACATCCTGTAGAAAATTACAGACATCCTGTAGAAATTCCAGAACATCCTGTAGAACCACTGCAGACTTCCTGTAGAAGCCCATGAAAGTAGTTTCCTGAAAGCCAAACTTTGTGAAACTCTTAGGAAGGGTGCCAGGAACCCCTTAGGCCCTCTTTGAACCTTCCCAACCTCCTGCAAGCATTTCCTCTCGCCGATCCACCTCTGCACAGTCAAAAAAACAGTGGAAGCACATGCATGATAAATCTGACAACTTAACCAAAAATACAAAAAGATGTTTTCTTTAGATAGAAGTAGCTTAGACACATGTATTTTAACTTCCTAGAAGTAATGGAATCTCTTTCAGTAGCTTGCATCCTCTTTTTCACATCAGTAGGGCTAGCTGGTAAAATTAGGGTTTGACTAGGGTTTGCATTTCCTATTCAGTGTTTCAATTTCTTTCTGCAAGTAGATTAGCTTCCTTTGAGTTATCTTTCGTCCATCAGTTAAAAAGCTTCTTCTCAGACCTCATAGAAGTTGGCTTAAGCCTCTAGCGGACTTGTGCCAGTTGACCAAGTGACAGCTGCGGTAAGAGCTAGTACTTGTGCATACAGCACCATCGCTTCCAAGTTTGTTACGAACTACGAGGTTGATATAAAGTAAAGAAGGGAGTCCCAGGAGTTGCAGCAATATTGCTGCAATACTGGAGCCCACCATTCTTTTTGGCGCCGTTGCCGGGGAAGCGTCAGAGTATTTGTGACTTCTGCTTTTCTTCTATTTTCTACCACAACCTTCTACTCAATAGTTTATTCCATTTCCATTCTGCAATTTCTTTTCCGCAAAAATAGACTAGACATTTCATGCTTTCCTAGACTAGCATTTCAATTCTGCAAGCGTAGAATAGCATTTCAATTCCGTAATTTCAATTTTTCAAGCGTAGCCTAGCATTTCATTCATGCAATTTCATTTCAGCAAGATAGATTTTAGTTAGTTGCAATTCAATCTATTTTCAGTTTTGCAGGCACAAGCAGAAAAAAAAAAAACAACAACAACAACAAACAAACAAACAAACAAACAAAAGCAGCCAAAAATATTTCATTTCATGCCTCGTAAGAACAAAGACAATACCGGAAAATTCTTACCCAACACCCCCACCACATCACTGAGTCACCCTTCTCTCTTCTTTGGTGGTCGTGATCCAGAAGAACCTATAGGTGAACCCCCTGAGATATATGAAGATCCTATAACAGAAGAAGAGCAAGAGAGCATTCCTCTTGAGACCATGGCTGAACACAGAAACGGTAAAGGAGATAATGAGAGAATAGAAGGTGCCTTTCCAATCCGAGAGACTAATGGGGACATGAAAATGAAAAACATAAGTCCCTCGGCCTTACCTCACTTCCATGGATTGACCACTGAAGACCCTGATACCTTCTTGTTTGAGTTTGCTGCCCTATGTCGAACTTATGACTATGTCGAAGATGAGAAAAAGTTGAAACTCTTTCCCTCTACTCTCAAGGATGCAGCACTACGTTGGTTCATGTGGTTACTTGGAAATAGTATCACTACTTGGGCTCAGATGCAACAAGCATTTAATAACAAATACCAGACTACTGTAGGTCAAAGGAAACAAAGGGAGAGATCTTTCGAATGACCATGGGAAATGATGAGTCTTTAGAAGACTACGAGGAAAGGTTCTAACTTAGTTATAAACGGGTCAGGTGCACACTTGACCCTGAATGTTTAAAGCTGGTTCTGCTCTGAGGAGTCCCTGAAGACCTTCTAGATACCCTCCATTTGCTAGCTGGAGGAGACATCTACCAACTACCTTACGAGGACATAAAGACTGTGTTTAGAAACCATTCTAGGGCAGCCCGGAAAAGAGGAAAGGGGAATCCACTTTCAGCTAGTACCACCTTCTCCAAGCATGAGTTTGCTAACCAGATGGAAGACCTCAAAAGTGAGATGAGACAGACTATTGCCATGCAACTTGATACTTTCCGAATCCAACAAAAGAAAGAGGAAGCTGAGAGGGCTTTGGCCATTTTCTGTCCCAGATGTATGCGGAAGCACCCTAAGAACGAGTGTCCATTGCACTCAATAGAGGTATGCTTCATTTGTGAGGAAGACCACCCCATAAACCAATGCCCAACCTTACCCGGATTTAAAGCCATGTACCTAGGGACCGAGGCAACCACTGAACCTCTCTACTTCCTCAACCAAAGGAGGCCACATGGGCCCAGACCTTGCTAGCAGGGGATGCAAGGGGCATCCCAAGCTTATTATAGCCCCAATCAATCTACTCACATACCTTGTTGGGGTCCCCCTGCTCATCCTTCCTGGTCCACACCTCCTCCATGGTCTTATCCATCTCAATACCATACTTAACCTACTGCTCATTCGTTTCCCTCGCATGTCCAGCCTCAGCCTCAGTGGAATGCACCTCAGCAAGGGTGGAGGCCCCAATACAGCTCTCTTCCCACCATTTTCCTCCACCACCTACTCAACCACAACCATTACCTCCTGCTCTTCCAAGACAACCCCAGATGCCTGCCCAACTGAACTTGAACCCCAACAACAGACAGGCCCAGCAGGTATACACTGGGGAGACAACGTGTCCTACCTATGGTGTGGAGATCCAGGAGATCAACCTGTGACCTGGGAAGGTCATTCCAGATCGCCCACTTCCTTCCCCAGAGGATGAAGAAGAAAAACAGGAAAGTGAACCCAAGGCCATTCCACCCTTTCCTGAGTGACTAACAGCAACCACGCAACCAAACCGAGAGGAGACTGAGCTTCTGGGAGAACTTAAGCAGTTGTGTGTGAAAATACCCCTTCTCCAGGCCATAAACGATGTACCGATATACAACAAATTGATCAAGGAGAAGTGTTTCAGGCACATAGGCAGGCGTAAGAGAGATGCCCAGACTATCAATGTCATAGGACAACTGTCTGATCTGATGTTGGGGCAAGTAATTTGTCCAAAATATTTGGACCTTGGGAGTCCTGTAGTTGATGTCCAAATCAATGGCACCATAATCCCCCATACCTTGATTGATCTAGGGGCTGCCATTAATGTGATGACCAGGGACACTATGCTTAAACTCAACCTTCAGAGTTCCTTGAGGAAGACCTCGACAGTGTTGCAGTTACCATACCGCTCCACCGTGACTCCCGAAGGGATTGTGGAAGATGTCTTGGTCTCTACTGACTTTTGGGAGTACCCTTCGGACTTTTTGGTCCTTCAGCCAAAGGCAAAACTCACTGGATACCCCCTCATTTTGGGTAGGCCTTGGCTAGCTACTCCAAATGCTTACATCAGTTGTCGAGTTGGAAGCATGACCATCAAGAATGGACCTATGTTTAAGCAGCTAGTCCTCTATCCTCCTGCCCAACCTCTGCTAGAACATGACTTACCACTCTGGTTGGAAGAGGGAGATGAGGATGAGGTCTACTCTGCACCTTTGTGCACAATCGAAGCCACCAGGGGAGGCCCTCAAACCGATGATGACTTGATTGAGAATTTGTTTCAAAACCCACCTCCCAGTGCACTGTCGTTAGAAGAATTGGTGGAAGATACCCAAGCCAGTGCTTTAGTGGACCTCTGTGTGACTGATCTGACCTATCCTAGAGTTAAGAATGTGGAATTTTGCCCTGAAAGAACCTTAAAGATCAGCTCTTCCCTATCTCCCTCCTAGGAGAAGGAGCTATGTAGCTTATTGAACAACCATTTGGATGCTTTCGCTTGGAGCTATAAGGAGATGAAAGGAGTCCACCCATCGGTCTGTACCCATCACATCTACATTAAAGAGGATTGTAAACCATTCAGGCAGCCTCAGAGGAGAATGAATCCAGCCCTTAAAGACATCGTCAAAGAAGAATTGAAAAAATTGTTGGATGCAAGATTCATCTACCCCATCTCTGACAGTGAGTGGGTCTCACCTCTAGTGCTTGTGCCTAAGAAAAATGGGAAGTGGAGAATCTGTGTAGATTACCAAGAACTTAACAAAGCCACCAAGAAGGACCATTTCCCCTTGCCTTTCATAGATCAAGTGTTCGATGGACTAGCAGGGAAGAAGTTCTTTTCTTTCCTAGATGGATTTAGCGGGTATAATCAGATCCAAGTTAGCTCGAAAGACCAAGATAAAACCACCTTCACTTGTCCATGGGGTACCTTTGCCTACCGGGTCCTTCCCTTCGAGTTGTGCAACGCTCCTGCCACTTTCCAGAGAGCAATATTGAGCATATTTGATGAATTGGTTCATGATTCGGTGGAAATCTATATGGATGACTTTACTCCTTATGGGTCCAACTTCCAAGAAGCATTGACTAACCTAGGAAAAGTTTTAGCCAAGTGTATTGAGATGAACCTGTCCCTCAGTCCCAAAAAATGCGAATTCTTGATGACTGAAGGGACCGTGCTAGGTCATACCATTTCTCAGCAAGGATTACTGGTGGATCCTAACAAGATCGCTATCATCCAACAGGGTCCACCCCCTCAAAAGGTCATAGATGTTCGAAGCTTTCTAGGCTTGGCCAAGTATTATAGAAGATTCATTAAGGATTTCAGTAAGCTAGCTTCACCATTGTTTAGCCTCTTAGGGAAATATGTTGAGTTTAAGTGGACTAATGACTACCAAGGGACTCTGGATGAGTTCAAAGATAAGTTGGTGTCCGCCCTGATCTTGGGAGGTCCAAACTGGGCCCTACCTTTCCACATCCACACTAATGCCTCGAACAAAGCCATAGGGGCAGCCTTAGGACAAGTTGAGGAGAAACTTTTGTATGCCATATACTTTGTTAGCAAGAACCTGTCCAAGGCAAAGATGAACTATATTGTAACCGAGAAAGAATTCCTGGCCGTAGTCCATTCCCTCAACAAGTTCAGACACTACATCACTAGTTATCAAACATTCGTACACACGGATCATGATGCAATTAGATATTTAATGAATAAGCCTGATGTGAATGCTTGTATCACTAGATGGTTACTTTTGTTGCAGCAATTTGATTTGACTATTGTTGACAAGCCAGGTAAGGAAAATGTTGTTGCTGACTTCCTATCTAGACTGGATTTGCTTGCAGGTGAGGAACAGATAATGGATGACCAGATGCTGAATGAACACTTGTTTGCTATCTCAATACTCTCCCCATGGTTTTCTGATATAGCAAATTACTTGGTCTCAGCACAGTTCCCTCCGCATCTATCCTTAAAGGAGAAGAGAAAAATCGTGAGGAAGAGTGCCCCATTCACTTGGATCGGGGGCAACCTGTTTAAACTTAGCCCAGATCGGATCTTGAGATGTTGTGTTAGGGAAGAGGAAGTCTTTGACATCCTTCTAACCTGTCACGATGGTGTTAACACTCAGGTTGTTCCCTTTGACTCCTAAGGGAATACGGCCGAGGTAACCACAAACCAATCTTGGACTGCAGGTCCTAGCCTACCTGCAGTCAGAGAGGGCTCTCTCTTTAGGATTTAGCTTTGTTTAAGAGATGATTTTAGGCTAGATATGATGCACACGGGTTTTATTTGAGTTTGGTGGGATGGTTGATCTATTCAGGCAGAGTTGGCATGCAAAGTGTAAGAAGTTCAAACCATTGGGCATAGAGTCCATGAATGTGAACTGATGGATGTGCTTTCTTTGGTAGAAGAGGGGAATATGAAGCAGGATAGCTACACATGGAACAATCTTTAATGTTGGAGCAAGGATGAAATGGAGGTCAGGGGATGAGAGGCAATTAAGGATCTCTCATTCGGCCAAAGAGGGAAGGTGAATGAATAATATCTAGGAGCAATGAAGAATTCCTAAATAGCATTCAGAAATGAGAGAAATAGCTTAAACATGATCAATTAAGTATGCATATTCATCACTAGTTCAGAGGAAAACATTGAAAAGTTACAAGAATTGAGGACAGAGGGCATGAAAACCAGTTCTGAACTATTCCTTCTTCCTGCAATTTAGATTATGATATATAGATTATATGGATATATATAAGTTGATAAACAGAGGGAGGAAAGAATTATTGGACCATGAGCAAGGACGAGAATTCCATAATATGCTTTTCAGCCATCAAATCCACACCAAACAGTTCATAATCCAAACATTCCAGCAACCTTTGATCATAGAAGTTCTCAGGCTTACAGTGCAAGTCTAGAATGACTCAATCAACCAACCAAACCTTATTACATTGTTCAGGGCTGTATTTATAGGCAAAATATCTACAAAATAGATTTGATAGAAGATCTGAGGAAATAACTATAATTAACCTAACTTCTCTTGCAAGTAATGTAAAAAATATCTCTCTAATGCTGCGCTGGGGGCAGCTGTTTCAAAAAATGAGGCTATGTGGCGTCCTTTGTTAGCTCTACTATCCAATCTGCAATCACTATGCCTTCAATCTCTTATCTGCACCTCTTAGTCGGTTCTACTGCTCTTAGGTGGTTGTGATTCTTATTAAAACTGATATGACTCGGATTTAATGGCCTTTAACTCTGTTCTGATACTCTTTAACTGGTCAATTCGCTCATTTTTGTTTCTTTCGGGCAAAAATAACTGCTGCAAACCATGCGTTGGACTGAGGCTTTCCATTTTGGCCATTTTTTCTTAGTGATGCTCGATTAGCACTAAGCGCTAATCGCGCATCAAAAACTGCCCCTGATTTTCATTCCGGGCTTCCTAAGCAGCGATTTCGCCTTTCGCGCTTTTTTTTGGCGATGACGTCAGCATGACATCAGCAGTGGGACCCAGTACGGCGGATGATGTCAGTGGGTGACGTGGATGATGACGTCATCATGACACAGTGGCAGGGTGATGACGTCAGTGGGTGACATGGCACAGGTATAGCACAGTGGCAGGCGACGTGGCGACATCGTCATGCGGTGACGTAGGCAAGCGGGGAGGGTGGTAAGCGGTTTGCGTCGAACCGCTTTTGGTACGGGAGTGGTATGTATTAGGGGCGGCCCAATGCAATAGGAGGCCGACAGCTGTCCCGGTGTATGACTTTGAAACCGTCGACCATCGAGTACTATCGTACCGCTACAAAGGGGCGCCCGATATTCATTAGGGTCGTCGGATCTGGGAGGGCCGATCCTACGGTGGACGGGAGGGAAACATGATCGGGGTTTAGTGGAAAAGCGCGCCCGATAATTGTTAATTATTTGCGGCTTCGGGTGGTTAAAACCTTAGGTTATAGGTGTAATATGCGCTCGGGATTTGGTTATTTTATCAATCAAATATTAATAAAACCCCAATAAAATGTGCACGGAGGGTGGTTTGAACATAGTTATTTATTTAGTAGGGTGTTAAATAAATCGTAAGGGAAATGAACGCAGAGGGGCTAACAATGGGTCCCAAATGGACCTAGGGTTTCCCGCCTTTTAGTACTTGGCTATAGTTGCCATGGGGAGGAATATTTAGTGTTTTTTGGGGTTTTTATATAGTTTCTTGTAGAATAGGGGTAGGGGAAATGATTGAGGGAGCTAGATAATAGGGTTAGATGTTAATATGAGGTCTTTGGAATGCAAAGAAGGGGATGCATGCTAAGTTTATAGAATTGAAACTTAAGCATAGGGAAATGAATGGATTGTGTAAAGATTAATTTTACACAAGAAATGTGGCTTCTTTTCACTAAGTCAACTCAGATGTCAACTTGGTTTTTAACAAGAATGGAGTGAAAACTGGACTGGTTGGGCAGATCCCAAGGTCCTCAAGGGGATGTTAGTGAGTGATTTGGGAAATAAGAAGAAGGGGGAGTTAGAGATGCCTTGCTTGATCTGATCAAAATGGAAGAGTGCCTCAAAACTATGATCTGGATAAATATAACACTTGAAAACATGAAATGAACCACATAGCTTGATTTCTACAACCACAAAATTACTTACCCAGCCTACTTTACCTAGAATTTTTTCTTCTTTTGGTTTGGGTGCACTTGAACTAGCAAACCCAGCTTTTCAACTTTTTCTTTTTTACTGTCCTCCTATCTACATCTATACTTATTTCATCCAGGAGCTCAGATTAGGCTGTTGAGCACCCTTGCTTCTCTACCTATCTAAGAATCTACCAAGATTAAGCTGTTTGGACAGATAATGATTCTCTATATTCTACAACAGGAAATTGAAACCTAGGGAGACCAAGATTAAGCAGTTTGGACCTCCCTTTAACTTAAAATTCTTCAAAAATGTAATAACTCATCAAAATTGGAATACATCAGAGGCACTTAGACTAGCACACTCTCATGGACACTTCTTTGGCCTGAGTAGCAAATATGGAACATTGTAGCATGCAAAGTATGACATATTTGGTATGTAGAAATGTCGATCATGAAAGATAAATACCTGCTATGAGCAGGAGGCTAACAGATGGACCCTGTGGAGGCCACTTTGCAGCAAAAAGGACTGCCTTCAAAATTCTATAGGTAGGCTACTATTGGCCTACTCTTCATCAAGATGTCAGAAGATACATCTGCCAGTGTGATCGATGTCAGAGGATGGGGAAACCGACTCCAAGTGAAATGCGCCTCCAACCTCAAGTGACCTTCGAGCCATTTGAGAAGTGGGGCATGGATTTTGTGGGTCTTATCAACCCTCCTTCAAAGAAAAGGTCTTACATCATTGTGTGCACTGACTACCTGACAAAGTGGGCAGAAACAAAGGAAATCAAGGTAGCGACAGAAGAGAAAGTAGCTGAGTTTTTAAGGGAAAATATCTTCTACAAGTTTGGCTACCCAAGAGATTTAGTCACCAATCAAGGAAGCCAGTTCACCTCTAACTTAATTGAAGACCTGCTCTCTCATCACAAGATCAAGCACAGGACTTCCACCCCATATCATCCACAAGAAAATGGGTAGGTGGAAGTCACTAATAGAGCATTGGAGGAGATTCTGACTAAGGTAGTGAGCAGCAGCAGAAAGGATTGGGCAGATCACCTTGTTGAGGCCACCTGGGCCTACAACACCACTTGGAAAACTACAATAGGATTCACAACTTATGAGCTGGTCTACAAGAAGAAAGCTTTGGTGTCCATAGAGTTCGAATACAACACATTGAGGGTGGAAGCTCAGCTGGACTTAGATCTCAGCCATGCTCAACGTGAAATATTATTGCAGCTGAATGGATTAGATGAACAAAGAATGCAGGCCCTCCTCCACTCAGAGGTAGTTCAACTCCAGAGGAAGATATGGCATGACCGGCACCTCAATGAAAAGAAATTCCAGCTGGGAGATTGGGCGCTACTGTATGACTCAAGATACAAGGATTTCAAAGGAAAGCTGAGGACAAGATGGCTAGGACCATATGCAGTGGAGAAATGTAATGACAATGGTTCAGTCCTTATCAGGACCATTGATGAAGAAGCCATACCCATGCTTGTCAATGGGCATTGATTGAAAATCTACAGGAAACCTCTTTCGAGGCAAGAGTTCATTGAAACTTTGGAAAAATCAGTGCTAGTAGTGGAGCAGAGCTCTACCCCTATTCCGCCCACACTTTGATCATAAAAAAAAATAGAAATAAAAAGATCCTTGGGTGAAAACTTTTCTGAGGTGCCCAGGGTAGACAGTGAGGGTGAAAACCTCATGGAGGCGCCCCAACTGTCTCTAGAGAAATAAAATGTGGAATAAAAAAATCCTTGGGTGAAAACCTTTCTGAGGCGCCTAGGGCAGATAGCAGGGGTGAAAACCTTTCTGAGGTGCCCAGGGAAGATAGCAGGGGTGAAAACCTCATTGAGACAGCCTAGCTGTCTCATAAAAAAAAAAAAACAAGACTAATCTCTATGAAAGTTGCAGGTTGCAGGGAATACATTGCAAGAAAAGAGGGGCATGCAAAACAAGGACAGTGGTCTGTACCAAGCTCTAGGACATCCTTTCAGACACCCCCTCCATGGCCACTCACCTCTCCTAGGATTTGGTCATATTCGGGTCAAGATTGGGCCTTCTACAAGAAGTTCTGGGCTTTCTACATGAAGTTTCAGGCTTTTCTACAGGAAGTTGCAGGCTTTTCTACAGGAAGTCCTGAATTTCTACAGGAAACATCCTGTAGAACCTTCGAACAAGCCAAATTCAATTTTAAAAGGGAATCTGATGGTTGGGATCAGTTTGTTAGGCCTGAGGCCACACCTCTATGCAATACAACACCATGTGGTGCCCTGCTCTATCTCTTGACACCTCTGTCACCCACCTGGTTATGTGTTCCTGCATAGTCATACAAAGAGCCTTGTTTTCCTCATATTGAAAAAACTTTTCCAAGTGACAAAACAAGCAGCAAGGGTTCGCACACTCTACCTATTCAAGCTCCATCTAGACTCTTCATCAATGCAGCCAGTCCTTGTCCGCAAAATGACCCTGCCCATTTAGCTTGCATCCCAGGAGGAGAAGCAGCTACAGGATATCCTACAGGAATCCTGTAGCAGCTGATCCCTCTGGAGCACATACTTTGGAGGCAGGGGTAGCTGAAATCCACACGGGGGACATGAAAAAAGGGTTAATCTTGAACGAGAACACCTCCTCGACAGCTGAGATCAGACAGAACCTGTGCATGCAGCATTTATCATTGAAATATCAGGTTCCAAAGCCATGCATGTAGCTTCAACAAATAAAAAATGGGCTCTAGCACCCGTGCACGAGGCAGCAGCAAGCGAGGCAGTAGCTCCGAGACCAAAGTCTATATAACGCATCCACGGCCACGCAGGTAAGTGTCTAACCTTATTCGTGAATTACATAAACCATATTTCAAGAAAACTGCATGCCTGTGAAAATGGTTGGATTGAATGAATTCGGTGGTCAGTCAACTAGCCACCCTCAGCCAGTTACACTGCTTCGTGGGATCCGAACGAGCTCAGTTACATTCAAACTCACCAACGAGCCATGTAGCCGACACGTGTGGAGTGTCCAGTCGGCGAAAATCGGCGGACTAGCAGTGGTGGCGACGGTTAATGGCAGAGGGGAGGTAATGGCGGCCAGGGACACACAGGAGAATGATGACCATGATGATGGATAACGGTTCGGTCCAGCCACCTCACCCTCTCACCATGAATTGCGCCGCAGTTCAAAATGCTTGGCTGAAAGGCTCACACGTCTGCTGCTAGTTCACATTTGCAACATCCTAGCCGAAGTACTCGTCCTCTGCTTCCACAATCCGTTAACCCGTCATCCTCCTCTAAGCTTTCCAGCCTGTTTCGAAGCTCTCCCGCGTCCCGAGCTCGTTCAGAAGCGCAGTTGCATCCTACAGAAGCTGGCAAGCATCCTACAGGAGGAAGTTCTACAGGAAGTACGGCACAGCCCCTGGAACAGAGAAACCTAAGCTTTCCTTTGACAAATTTGAATTTCTGGGAGAGGTAGGCTCGAAAAACACTTTCCCTGCATGGTATATTTCAAAAGGTGGTAAACTGAACTGTCTAAAGTAGGGGTATTAGAAACAAGTCTGCTTGTGGGTCAAGAATAGCATTTTGCCTGTGTAATTACATGGAATTTCTTAGACGGTCCTACGTCAACATTCTCCTCCAAGGTTCCTGTGAAAATTTCTCCTGTAGAAATGATAAAGCACTGAGAGGGCTAGACTGTATATAAAAATTTGAAGTTGCACGTATGCTGGAAGAAAAAAACTGAAGTGTTGTACCCTGTCTGTGGAAACAAAACTTCCCCCTCCATACACATATAGTCGAGTTTGGGCAACAAAAGCATTAGAACCAGGGAATTGGTGCAGAGTTAAAAAATAAACACCTGAGAGATCCTTTCTCAAAGTTCAAAGGAGGAAAGCACACAAAACAACACTCCCCTTCTGCTCAAATCATTTAAACCGAACACTCTCACCATGCTAGGAGGGTTTATCAGAAAGGAACCCTCGGATTCCAGAAAATTGCATGAACATCCCGCAGTAGTGGACCTCTTCACCCGTGCCAATTGGATGACCTTCTGTGATAAAATACAGGGGCATGATGATGAAATAACAGAGGAATTCTTGATGTCTCTGTAACCTAAATCAAAAACACTGGCCACTATAAATTTTAGAGGGTTGACCCTGCAGCTTACCCCTGAACTCATTAGTCAGGTCACTAGTCTACCATTAGGGATACCCTGGAGCAAAGAGGAGAGAGCATTAGGCCAAAAAGCCAAGAAAGAATTCTTCCTACTAGAGGAACAGTTTGCAAAAGATAATAACGGGGTAAAGAGCGCCAGTTTACATCCTCTGTGGAGTGAAGCCAGTCTCCAAATTATGAAATACATTACCTGTGAGGGGCGGTTCAGTATTGTTTACGACTATCACTTTCTGTTGCTAAAAGAACTAAGACATGGGTTGGATTTACCCCCAGAGCAGAAGTTAAACATCCCCTACTTTCTCTTGCAATCATTGATTGAATGTGGCACAAAACTGAGGGAAGGGACACCGGATTAGGTAGCCCATCATGGGCTCATCAAGCTCCTAGTGGAAGATGCCCTCCATACTTACACTATCCCCCTCTCCTGGGAAATTTTCCGCAACATGACCAAAGATAACGTTATAAGGATTCTGGATGAGGAACTCACCTCATCCAACCATGAAGAAAGGGAACACAGTGAGGCAAGAGAAAAAGCCAGTGGAAGGGAAACACAGGACAAACCACCACAGAAAGAACAAGAAGGGAAACAAGAAAAAGACCAAGATGCCGAACCTAAAACTATGGAAAGACCAATGGCACAAACACCTAGGGAGAAACGACTACAGGATAGAGCGAAAAGGACTGAAAACCCCAACCAAGGAAGGGCACAACCAAGGCAACCAACCAAGAGTTAAAAGGAAAGACCCATTCAACTAAGCAGGCCGCAACAGTTTCTACAGGAAGTCTGGAAATAGCTTCTACAGGAAGTCTGGGAACAGCTTCTGCAGGATGTCTCGAAACAGCTTCTATAGGAAGCCCAAAAACAGAGTAGAATAAGGAGAAGTCCCCTGAGATTCTGGCCAGGGAGGCAGCAGCGGTGCTGGCTGCCTTAAACACAACCCTAGAGCAAAAAGGGAAGAGGAAAAGGGAGCCTTCTATGTATTTTAAAGCAAGAAGAAGCATGCGCATAAAGACTGACAGACCCCAGTCACAGTCAAAAGAACCAATTACAATTGTGGACACCCCAATTAAACAACAGGAAAGATCTCCTCCAAAGGCATCCATCATCTATGAACGGGGAAGCCCAAAGACGTCCAACTGGAAGGAAAAGGTTAAAATGTTGGACACACAAACCTCTCTATAGGATGCCGAAACAATTCTCCAGGAAAAATTGGCTAGGCTAAAGGAGACCGAAGAGCTGGAAGAAAAGGCAGCCACATCATCCCAGGAGGAGGAAAAGACTGAGAAAATTGAGGAACCAAGCCCCCAGCCCAACTTGGGCTCTTACTATAACTTGCTAGAGGCGGGAAGGATAATCCCCCAAAAATTTGCAGTGCCACTCTTCTTTGCACTAGAGGAAGAGAGACTAAGGACCCACACTTGGATGAAAATCACCAAGTCCAAGGGTGTAGCAGACATAGGTCCCTTGGAGGAACAGCTCAAAGAGGCAAGGAAAGAATTGGCTTTGGTACAACATATAAAAAGCAGCCAGCGGGCCGAGCTACAGGAAGAAAATGAGCTGCTCAAACAACAGCTACAGTTACAGGGACACTTTATGGGAGATAGGCCCCACACCTAGGGAGAACAACAACAACAGGAGGAGCCCACAACAGAAAAAGAAACCACTGATAAACAACAGAAGAGAGATGGGTTGCAAGCTGAAATAGATGCACTGACCAGACAGCTGCAGGAAAAGGAATTGCAAGCAGCTCAAAAGATACAATCTCTAAGGCAACAGGTGCAAGAAAAGGAGGCCCAACTGGCCTGCATGGCCAGCTGGGCAGAGGAGGAAATACAGTGTAGACAGCCTGCCAAAACATATGCCTTATACCTCAAGGAACAATGTGCAGTTCCAGATCAACACTTTGGCCTAAAGGGGCATTACTCCATTCCAAAGCTACCACCAATTCATGGATTTATGTGACAGCACCTCATCAGAGGACAAGGCCAAGCTATCAGAGTTTTACCTACACAACTGGGCCCTTCCCAACATGAACTCATGGGACCCCAACGCTGCGCTAGGAGACGTGCAACTTATGGCCATGGCCTCTGAGCTAAATCATGAAGAAAAGAGAGCAACAGAGGTCTGAAATGTTATGGATAGGGAGTTGAACAAACCACTAATGATAAGAGCAAAGCCGGAGGATCCCTCAGCACTGATGTATGCCCACCAACACTTCACAAATAACTCTCGAGCCCTACCAGATTACATTGGCCGTTAAGCCCAAGCCATAGCCCATTTTGAGGACATGGAGAGGCTGTTGGGGGATGACTGTGTTCATGCCTGCACCCGGAGGTGGAACACACTGCCCCACAGCCTAAAGATTAGAGAATACCACACTCCAACAAGGATGGCAGAGGCCTAGGCAAGAGTACCCCTCTACAAACAGTCCATGCAGAATCTTCAAGCTAATTGGATCAGCCTAAAATTCAGTCCTCCCTTGCTTTTGGGGCTGCTACAAGAAGTCAAGGAAGAGGAGGAACACAGGCAATGGGAAGAAGTGGAAAGCAAAGCAAGATTTCATGACCGTGAAGAAGATATCACTTCAGAGGCCTGGGATGTGAGGGAGGCGGTCAAGGCTATCAAGGATGATGAGTTGGAATAGTTGCTCGAGGACGAGCAACCCATTTAGCAGGGGGGTAATGATGAGCCCCAGAATTGGTAACTTATTGGGCTCATTTTGCCTAATTGTTCTTGATCAATCCACCATTTTTCATAGTTCATGCATGTTTTTTTAGTATGTTTATGTTAATTGCACGAATGAGGGTGGTCACTTTACCAAGAAGGCAAATACGTGGTTATTTCAGGTTTTTGGACAAATTTTGGAACAAATCCAAGCAATTATGAGCTTGATGACAACCAAGCATGAAGGAACAAGGGTGAGGATTCGTAGGGAGGATGTCTCTGGCATTAAATGTCCCTTCCTCGAAATCTCCACCCTCAACTTGGAGCTCAGCAGGCCACCAAAACGAATCCTAAAGGCAGCCAAGCAGCTTGGTGAAGAGTGACTGTTTACTGGCTGATGGAGTAGCTGAGCCCCTTGAATTAAGGAGGACTGCTGAGGCCCTCGTAGAAATAAATAGGAAGGCTTTTAGCCTTCGTAGTTTACTTTTTGGACTGTTGTTATTTTTCACTAAGGTGCTGCTATTTTCGCAGCTCTTTTTTGCAGCTGCTGTTGTGTAACATTCCTATGAACATGGTTATTTTTTAGTAATGGAAAGCAACTTTATTTGGAATCAGTTCTGAGTTTCTTTAGGAGCCTACATCTCTTGGGGTTGGGCCCAACCCAAGTGCCAAGGCTTCCTTCATGTACTGTTATTTGTTTTTATGTCTTTGCAAAATAATTTCTATTAAGTAGATCCACATCTTGCTGGTTACATAGGTCATGGTTGATGATTAGATAGGCTTTTTATGTTTATATTTAGTTGATATATTAGTAACAGGGAAGATCTCCAGAAAAAGGACATCAAGCACCTCTGATCTCACCTCTCCCTCAGTGGGATCGTGAGTTGGGACAAAGGTGACATTGCTGCCAACAAAAGCACTGTTTTTCTTCACCGTGCAATTAGTAGTGTTGGATTCTTAGTTGCCGAACTTGATATCAGTTTTGATTTCATGCTTAGGGTTATGATTACTTAGTTGCATAGTTATTTCATATTATATCATTGCAAATAAACTTATGTTCCATTTCCTTGCTGTTATCTAGGTCAGAATAGACTAACGTAACTAGGTCTTTGATTTTCCAAGTGTTTGATTGTCCAGTTTGAAAAACGACTTGCAGATCACCTATTATCCTTGTTTATCTGCCCATACTCCATCAACTCCACCTATTCCATCCTTCCCTTAGAACCCTTACCTTACATTTGCCTCATTCGCTTACTTTGCCATGATTCTCATCTTCTTGTGCAACATCGCTTCATCCCTCCTTGAACAAATCTAGCCATCTGCGCCACTCCTCAACTCCATCCACCAAGTCCTGAACCTCACCACACCCCTATCTCACCTCCATACTCATTCCTCCACCTTTTTCCCTCCATCAATTCTCTAAAATCCAATTTCTGAATATCCTGTAGAAAATTACAGACATCCTGTAGAAATTCCAGAACATCCTGTAGAACCCCTACAGACTTCCTATAGAAGCTCACGAAAGCGGTTTCCTAAAAGCCAAACTATGTGAAACTCTCAGGAAGGGTGCTAGGGACCCCTTAGGCCCTCTCTGAACCTTCCCAAACTCCTACAAGCATTTCCTCTCGCCGATCCACCTCTGCACAGTCAAAAAAACAGTGAAAGCACATGCATGATCAATCTGACAACTTAACCAAAAATACAAAAAGATGTTTTCTTCAGATAGAAGTAGCTTAGACACATGTATTTTACCTTCCTAGAAGTAATGGTATCTCTTTCAGTAGCTTGCATCCTCTTTTTCGCATCAGTAGGGCTAGCTGGTAAAATTAGGGTTTGACTAGGGTTTGCATTTCCTATTCAGCGTTTCAGTTTCTTTCTGCAAGTAGATTAGCTTCCTTTGAGTTAGCTTTCGTCCATCAGTTAAAAAGATTCTTCTCAGAGCTCATAGAAGTTGGCTTAAGCCCCTAGCAGACTTGTGCCAGCTGACCAAGTGACAGTTGAGGCAAGAGTTATTACTTGTGCATAAAACACCGTCGCTTCCAAGTTTGTTACGAACTACCGGGTTGATATAAAGTAAAGAAGGGAGTCCCAGGAGTTGCAGCAATATTGCTGCAATACTGGAGCCCACCAGTAATAGACTGAGTGAATAGGAAAATGTCCTCCATAAACTGTTTACTTGAAAATAATGGAAAGATTCAGAGGAAAGTGACAAAGAGGCAGGTATAGGATTATTTATAACATGCCGAGAAGGGTTAACGGTCTTATTCATGACCTTAGCGGTTTAATGCACATGAACAGAGCTATAACGGGCATGAGAGCATGGAAGCAAGCATGTGAGGTGGCAATGGATAGGAGGAATATGTAGTGGGTATGTGAGGTGGTGGCTTGGGATTGGTTGAAGGATAACAGTTAAGGTGCGGGATGGACGAACCATTGGCGGAGGGAAACCACGAGCGGTTTGCGGGGGGGTAGCGAGTGGTTTATGGTTTTGAGTGGAGGTGCTGCAGAGTAATATGGTGGTGACACATAGGGTTGGGGCTTCCGCCATGGAAACCTCTTTGCAGACCCCGCCCTGCCCATTGTGTTAACAAGAAATAGTGGAGGGGGGTCTGAAGTCTCTCCTCGTCATTGATTCGGGCAGGGAGTAGATCAGCTGTTAAATGATGTTCTCCATTTATTGAATTCCAAACAAACATTTTGTTGGTTAGCAACTTTGGCCTATATGATCTATATGTGACATAGATCATAAGATTCAATGTTAAAGGTTTATAACAAAAATTAATCCCTATTAAGGTAATTAATGATTAATTAATAAATATCTAACATTTCTAATGTGGCACATTTAAACTAGAAGCCTTTGCATTTTTTCTTTTTATTTGAAACTAAAGCCTTTATTTCTTTTAGCTTCCTTAACATTGTATTTTCTTTTTCCTTCTTTCTTTAAGGAAACTAACTCCTAGCATTTTATTGGTATGGATGCATATAAAAATATGAAATTGTCCTAACATTTTTATTTCTCTTTCTTTTTCATCCATATCCTAACTTAACATTTTGAATTTATTTTTGACCAATATAGTAACTTATCAAAACCAGATAATGTTACAACATCGGCTCCAGCTGGGGATTTCTTCCCCCTATGGGATGCAAAGAATAAGTAGATCCATGTGCCTTCTCCTTGAGATATGGTGTCTTTGCTGAAACAAATACACACTTGCAATTTTTTCAAAGTAAAATGAACTGTCCGGATATTTACAGATGATGAATGATGGATGAAAATCTAGTACTAGATATAATATTTCAAGTGTTTCCCATTGGCTAGCAATGACGAATAATCTCCTTCCAAATTATGTAAGATGAACGTATTATTCCCTTTGACTTTTGAAATGCTAAATGTACCAAACCATAGGTTGTCAAATTTTTCATGTTTGCATTTATCCTCCCTCCTTGTATCCCATCTAAGCACCAAGTCACCTTTCTTGAAATTCCTTTCTTTGGCCTTTTTGTCAAACATTTCCTTCATTTTCTTTTGATATTTCCTTAGCTTGTACTGAATTTCATCCCTGTCCTCATTCAACTCAATGATTTTATTAATCCTTCTTGAGAAATCATCTTTCTCTTCATAAGATTCCTGAAGGAACCTCATAATTGGTAAAGCCAAATGAGTAGTAAATATTGCTTCCTTACCATAAACTAATTGGAAAGGAGACTTGCTTCTGGATATCTTAGGAGAAACTATGTTTGCCAAAATTGAATGAATGAGGTGACTGTCCCAACTCTTTTTATGCTCTTTAATAGTCTTCTTAATGACCTTAACTAAGCTCTTGTTGGAGGACTCTGCTAGCCCATTACCATGTGGATAATATGGTGTAGAATGATGTAACAAAATTGAATACTTTTGATAGAACTCAATCATTTTAATACTACTAAAAGTTGCTGCATTTTATGTAACAATTTGTTGAGGACATCCAAATCTTGATAAAATATTTTCCTCAAGGAATTTAATTACAATAGTATTAGTTACATTTTTAACGGGTATTGCCTCTACCAATTTGTTAAAATAGTCTGTAGCAGTTAGAATCCATCTATTTTGATTACTTGATTATGGATGAATCTCTCCTATGAAGTCTAACCCTCATTGTAGAAAAGGTGTCTGAACCAATACTGGAACAAGAGGAAGTGTTGACAGCTTCTATTTCCCTGCAAATATTTGACATTGTGTGCAACTCCTAAATCTTGCTCCAACTTCTTTAAACAATGTGGGCCAGTAGAAACCTACCTTTAAAATTTTATAAGTTGTTGCTCTCCAGGAATAGTGTCCACCACAAAACCTTGCATGGAACTGATCTATAATTCCCTTTGTTTCATTTTCAGTCAGAAAAAGAAGAAGAATATTGAGAGGATCCTTCCAATATAGATTACCATCGATAAAACAATATTCCACTACTTCAAGCTTCAGGGCTTTACACTACTTCATGTCAAGTTCATCGGGACATTGAAAATCTCTAAGAAACTGCACAATATCAGAATACCAATCAGAGAGTAGATATTTCTGATCTATATGAATGAGGATGGTTTGTTCTGAAGAAGGAGGTTCTTGTGGATTCTCTTCTAAATTTTGACAAAGTTCTTATGGATTCTCCCCTTCTGCATTTAAGCAAGGTTCTTGTGGATTCTCCCTTTGTGAAATTTGAGAAGGTTCTTGTGGATTCTTGTTAGATGACAGTTCAGAAATGAAATTTAACCCCAATACTTTGCAATTGGATTCAGCTAGCAATTTTTCCAAACCTTGACCTTTTACTAGCTTTGTGGTTTTGATCTCAAGATCAAATTCAAGAATTTTAGCAAACCATCTTCCCCTTCTTCCATCAGTATCAAGTTGGGTCAAAATAGTTTTGATAGCATGATTAGGGACATAGGCTATGATGTGTGAATGAAAGACATAGGTTCTAAAGGATTTGAGGGCTTAGATTAAGGAATAAGCTTGTTTTTCAATAATTCCATACCTAAGCTCAGCATCCCTCATGACTTTAGAAAGGAAGGCTATGGGTTGATCATCACCATTTGTATTCTTCTGTAAAAGTACAGTTGCTAAGGTTGTCTCTAATGTAAAATAAAATATGCTAAAAGGATAGGAATAATCAGGACTGGCTAATGTAGCAGCCTCAGATATAGCCTTTTTGATCTGATCAAAAGCATATCTGGCAGAAACTGTCCATTTCACTTCATTGTTCTTTTTTAACATATCAGTTATGTCTTTTACTATCTCTGCATAATTAGGGATAAACCTTTTGAGAAAATTAATTTTCCCAAGGAAGGTTTGTATCTCCTTCTTATTTCTAGGTAGAGATAGAGTTTGAATAGCTAAAACTCTCTTTGGATCAATGATAACTACCTCTTTAGAGATAATATGACCTAGTAATTTTCCTTCCTTTACAACAAATAAAGACTTCTTTGGATTTATGGATATGCCATATTTTCTGCACCTGTCAAAAACCTTACTCAAGTGTTTTAAATGATTTTCATCAGAATCAGAGAAAACAGTTAAATCATCTAGATAAATGACAGTAAATTTAGATGTCTTACCAAAAAGTGCTAGATCCATGGCTCTTTGAAAAGTGGCTCCAGTGTTTGTCAATCCAAATGGCATCCTAGCATACATGAATGTACCCCAGGGAGTAGTAAAAGAAATTTTATCTTGGTCAGCTTGACTTACCATAATCTGGTTGTAACCAGAAAATCCATCTAACATAGAAATCCTATTTGCACCTGAAACTTTTTGAAGTAGATGGTCCATTTTGGGCAATGGGTAGTTGTCCTTTAAAGATGATTTGTTCAGATTTCAGGAGTCCACACATAGCCTAATTTCACCATTTTTCTTTTTGACAGGAACTAGAGTAGCTACCCAGTCAGAATACCTCAAAGGTACTATGATACAAGCATGAAGCTTTTTAAGTTCTTTTTCAATGGTTGGAAGAAGTATGGGATTTATTCTTTTTAATTTTTGTTGGAAGGGTTTTGCTTCTGGTTTCAAAGGAATCTTATGCTCACAAAATATGTATCATAGGTTTTTAATTCATTATAATACCATGAAAAAACATCTTTGTAATTTATAAGAAGATTCAATTTTTTTTTTAACCTCCAAAGGCAAAGATGATGACAATTTTACATTTTTCACTTCATCTAAAGTCTCAATATTGCACTCCTCGATTTCTTCTTCATGTGAATTACATAATGGTGTTTTGGGAGACATCATTATTATCAAATAGATTTTCCAAGGGAACTAATCATTTGGGAATAAAATTATTAGATAATTGAATGATATCATGATCAAGAATCTTAGGACTGAATGAAGTTTTTGGGCTTTGTTGATTTGATTCTTGGACATCTTTTTGATCTTCTTCAATTTTTATATTTGAGAATTCATCAATGACTTGAAGAAAATATTTTAATTTCTCATCATCCTCAAAAATCTGCCAGTGTTTAAGGTTATCAGGAATTGATGGTATATACTTGAATTGAATCTGATATTCTAACAATACTCGCTCAAGGATTTTGAAAGAGCTTGTTGAAAAAGCAAGTGAATCAGCATGCAGATTATCATCTCTGGGTATAGCAGTTATGTTAAATCCTTGGAAGAGATTTTCAATTGTATTCCAAAATCCATTTCTATAAGATCTGAGTCTTGGGTGCTTTTTTTGACAAGAGTTCCTAACCTGCTTTACTATTAGCCCAGAATCCGAAAAGACACTCAAGTTTTGAACCTTTAAACTCTTAGTTAGTTCAAGACCAAGAAGAAAAGCTTCATACTTAGCCACATTATTGGTGACTTCAAATTCAATTTTACATGACTGAGTAATATTTTATTTATTTGGTGGGATTAAAACAATTCCTGCTCCTGCTCCTTCCTTTTAGAAAGAGCCATCAAAATAAAGTTTCGAGATGTTTGATTTTACAATTTTAGGTTTTGAAACTGTATTTTTGATAGCAAGTTGAGTGTTTGATGAATTTTGCAATGATAACTGAAAGCAACCAAAATTATGATCTACTGCACAGATGGGGTGATTGTTTACTTGATCGGACCTGTAAACAGCATGGAGGAATCTGACTTCCCTATATAACCTTAAATTTTCACCTCCATAGAATGGAATAGTGGCAAAAGACATGTCCATCTGAAGTGATCCTCCAAATTTAGCACATCATGATCTAGATAGAATCATGCCAAACTTGGCAAGAATATCACTTACAACTATGTCCAGAACTATACTCTTAACAGGTATTTGGGCTAGGGTGAAAACTAGGTCTTTGATTAATCCTAGGCATGGTACTTTCTTTGAATAAAAGGTGTAGATGTCATGATAGGAACGAGTAACTTCTAACTAAATCTGATCCATACTTACCTTTGGCATAAGGTTATGAGAAGCTCCAGAGTCAAACATGTAGTTATACAAGAGAAAAACATGGACTTTTAAAGTTACATAAAAGGGTGGAACAATCTCATCAATCATATCAGAATTGGGGCCAAAAACTACTGATTTTTTTTCATCTTGTAGACTAATAATATCCCCCTCGACATCTACACTGGAGGATTGTATCCATTTCGACACTTGATTTTTATAACCACTGTTCTTAGAAATTTCAGCTAAAGGGATAGGAATCTTGACTCTTTCCAATTCTTTCTCAATATTAAAAGTTGTCAAAATGGTTTTATCGGATGAAAACGTTTCAGTAGATGACTCTGTAGTTTGAGGTTTTGGAGTTTGTGTTTGAATAGATTTTATTGGAGGTTTAATTATAGTTGTAGATTTAGGAGGTCTACCTAGTCCTGATCTAGGTCTTATATCATACCTCTTATTTAATTCCGCAATAAAAAATTTAGAGAATGATTGGTATTTGGAAAGTTGAGTATCTCCTTGTTCTTGTTCAAAAGACTGAGAGGAAGATGTAGGTACTATTTCCATTTGTACTGCTGAAGGATCAAGATTATTGATATCTTCAGTAATTAAAGGATCTACATCTTGAGGTTGTTGATCGTCAATCAACAACGGTGGTTGATGTTTTGATGAGAACTTAGTCTCTAGAGGATCTGCATTTGAGGAGCTCTTTGGAATTGAGTTTGATCTTGTGGCCTAACAATAGTTTGTTGAGTATTTCTAGGTTGTGCTTCAATTTTAGAAATCCTATTGGAAAGGTTTCTAGTAAAGATGTAATTTCATTAATTTTCTGATCTTCAAGTTTAGATTTGGAAGAATATGAGTCATCAACCCTAGCTTTTAATTTTATTTCTTCTTTCTCTTCTTTAGCTTTAAGTTTACTAGAAGCAAACCTATTAGCTTCAACCTCTATGGCATTTTTTTGCATATCATTCTAATGTATTAGACACTCTTTATGTTAACATGACTGCAAAGTCATCCTCAAATGATTTGGGAAATATAACTTTTGCAACTGCTACCAGTGGCTTACAATCAAGAGGCATTTTATGATAGAGTTTATAAAAATTCTTAATAAATTCAACCACTGGTTCACCAGGTTTTCTCTTCAATTCTTAAAATTCAGTGAGAAAGTAGGCATGATCCTTATTTACCCCCCATTTATTCTTAAATATAGTTATGAGCTCATTCCATGTTCTAATAGAGTCAAGCCTAAGTTTCCTAAAAAAGATCCTAACATTTCCTTCCAAGGATGCACAAATAATCTCATATAAAAATTTCCATGTTCTATGTTCATATTATCAGCAAAATCTAGGAAAGAAACTACATGATCTTCTGCTGAAGGACGAGTTTCACCATTGAACCTTGGTAAATTATTTAAATATCCATCAAGAAAACTTGCTAAGTTTTGGGGAAGGACTAAAGTAGCATATCTTTCTTGTATAATGGGTTGACAAGCCATGATGGAAGTTGGAGTCTGAGGTGACTGGGTGGATGATGAAGAGGAAGAGGAGGATGATGTAGATGAAGGTGAAGAAGAAGAATCGGTAGGGGTATTAGTATGTGGAGGAGAAAAAGAAGGAGAAGACCTACTTGAAGATTTCAAAAGGGTTTTAATAACCAACTTCTAAACTCCAGAGGGGAACTCTTCCTTATTATTAAGCAAAGGATTTGAATAGACAAAGAATGTCTCTTCAAGATTAGTAGAAGTTGATGGAACAAAATAAGGAGTTGGAGAGATGAAATCTGTAGGTTTGAATTCAGGTAAATGTAAACCCAATTCTTCCTCAGATGAAGGTGATTTTATACGAATGGATGGAACTTGATATGACTCAAGTGATTGGAATAAAAAGGTTGATGGAATATCTACTCCTTTTGAATGGAGTTCAGAAACCCTAGGAGGTAGTTCAGTGCAATCAAGATTAGAAGGAACAAGTGAAAAAGGATCTACAAATGAAATATCTTCAGAAGGTAATGCTAAAGAAGAAGAAGAGGTTTATTATCTTCTCCTTAAAGAGGCTCCCCTAATAAGTTTCTCTGGATCTGGAAGAGGATTAAGAATCTCAGAATTAGAGCGTGATCTAGTATGCTTAAAAGGAGCCAGCTTGTAACAGTGGAATCGCCAAGTGAAAGTTTTTTACCTATATCTAATCCTTTATTCACCTTAAAGGAAAAGGGAAAAATTGTTGCCCCAAGGAAAATAAACCTTTCAATTGTTCGCTCCATGGCAATGGCACCAATCTAATGTTGTCCTTTGAGATAACTTCTAGGTCAATTAGGTATGCCAAAGCATCTATAATATTTTTTTGTTTTAAATGATTGGATGACCAGTGAACAATTTTTTAAATAGATATTTCAAACTTAGATAGATTTCCAAGTAAAATAAAAGGTTTCTCTTTAAATACACATAGTTAGTTTGATTTTATTGGGGTGGAAAGCTAGATCATGGAGAAGTATAATTGATTTAATATTCAAACTGAATACTTAACCAATTATAAGAAAAAATTAAGACAACAATGTTTATTTAATTAACAAAATTTAATTAAACTGTTATAGATCTGATGTAATTTATTTATAAAGAGGAACTTACAATAACAAACAGTTCTGTAAATTATTCTCTTATTTAAATCACAACTTCATAGAGGATCCAAAATGAGACTAAAACTCAATTAAATTTTGAATCGGATAACTGCAAAAGACTTAATTTATATGAATAAATCATAATGAATAAACAAGATGAAACACAACTCACTGAGAAACAAACCATATGAGGTAAATGCAGAATCTTTTATTATTCCAAAAAAAATGCTCCAACTTAGTACAAATCTTCCTGATAGCATGTTCAAGGGTTCAACCCATAATAACTCAAAGGAGGGTTATTTGTACAAAATTTACAAAAGATCTACAACCTGTTTGGAATGGCATACCAAAATAGTACAAAATTACAAAAATAGATCAAGATAATAGGAACAGAGAAACTACTAAAGAGGTGGATCTATCCTTTGGGAATATCTTGATGATTTGGCCTGAAAATACTAATGAGTTGTCATGTTGTTAGAATCATAAATTACAAAATTGTTTCACATAATTGATCCCACCTTTCTTCACTTGGGATTTTCACATTCACGATCTTTCTAAATGTTTCATCCACCTTTGTGTACCTCTCGAAATTGGGCTTGGTGATAAATAAATGTTTAATTTCATGCATGATGGTTAAATCAAACTCCAAGGCTTCCAGAAAAGCCTTCCCTATTATCTGTCCTTTGACTCCTGCAAATTTGGTTCTACCCACTGCAATAATCTATAATTCCTTGCAATAGTCTTCTAATTTAATCAATTTATCATTCAAACTTACCAATATTGGTAGTCCTTTCTGATTTAATACATTAAACTTTGAATGAAATCTTTTGACAGAAATATCCAAAGTTTGACATTTAGTTTCTAATTCATTAATCAAATTCCTGTTTCGTAATACCTTCTTAATTTCTAAGATGGTAGTTGTTCTTCAGAAATGTTTATTTCCTCTAGTTCTTCTCTACTTTTTTAATTTAATACTTTGATCATATCTGTGGCTTCTACTGGCTTGGTCTTCAAGGATGCTTTATGTTCTTCTATTACTTCTCCACACCTGGTAATGAGTTCTTGTTGCTAAAAAATAATCTGTATGGATGGCCATACATTTGTCATGGATTGGCTTATTTTTGTCCAGATATTTTCCTTGGCATGGGCCAAACTATCTGCCATTATGGAACCACTCTCTAACTTCTTCATTTTAAGTTCCAATTTTTTGGTCTTCTGCATTTCCTACACATACAAAGTATCTTTTTTTACTTTCTGCAACTCTAGATTTTGGAATATCTATAGTAATTTCTTGTTTTCCTATTTTTGTATGGCCAATTCTTGTGATACTCTGGATGGATTAAATATTGTTGATGTAGACCCAATGGTTGTTGATGATGAACTAGGATCTGTGCCTATAATTTCTATTGGGACTGTTGTGATTGGAACCATGGAAAGTTGTGTTGATTCCTTCTCTTTTAATAACTCTTCAATCTGCTCCTCAATTTTCATCAACTGTATATTTTTCTCAATGATAATCTTGAGAATATCCTCATTTTGTTTTTCATTCTCTACTATATCCTTTGTTAGAGGATCCTTTGTTAGAGGATCCTCTATTGAATGCACCTTCAACTGTTTGTTCAATGTAGCAATATCTGCATCTTTCTTTTTGAGGAGTATCTCTGCAGCTTTTACATCTTTGGGATCATATCCTACCTTAATTACAAAATCCTCCAATGCTTTTATTATGTTATCTTTAGCTAAGGAAGAAATATTTTCTAACTTAAGCTCAGACTGAACATTAGATATGGTTGTCCTAAGTTTAAAAAGAGACATAGCTGTTGGGTAGTGGAGGCCCTACGTAACGGTTTTGGGGCTCAAAGCCCACAATTTTGGGTAAAAGTATGGTAAAGACTCCGCGAAGTGCGCGGAGCGTGAATTGTAATGAGTCAAGTCAAAGGGTTGTCCGCCCGAAAATAATGTAAGAAAATAGAAACTGAGTTGGCCAGCCCATGGTCTAGGGACCATGGAAATGTATAAATAGAACAAGGCTCTATGGCTAGAAGTCAGTTTTTGGGTTTTTGGATCTTGATGTTATGGGTTTATGAAGGAAATATTCTCTCTACATCTGTAAGTTCGAGTCAAGGGTGTTGGTAGATAGATAGGGGCTTTGCAGCTGTGTGCACAGAGGTCTGTTAGAGTCCGCAGCTATGTGCGCAGACCCTTGCAGCTGAGTGCGCATGGTAGATCTGGTTGTATTGAAGTTCTAAATCATTTCGTGTTTTATTGCGAACTTATCTGTTTCTTATGTTTTGAATTTATGCATGTTTATGATTGTGCGCACTAGTTTTTACTGTTAAATGTTTGCTTAAATACTTTAAGAAGTAGATTAGATATATAATAAATTCATTAATAAGAAAACACACCTGCGTGGATCTACGGGGAAGCCCAACAACAGTACAGAGTGGCACGATGTCGCAGAACAGTTCACGACTCCTCTAGACCACATCAAGACATCCCAAGGGTGTAGAAACCTGGTTCCAGCACCCTCCCCTGCTACCTCGGGTGAGACCTCAGCCCACGCTCTGCGGGCTAGTGCTGAAAGGCCTGGTAGCTGCGAGATTTGCTTGGCTAATAACTCTTCCAAACCTAGGTCAGGGCCCAATAAGCCAACAAATGGTTCCATTACCGGGATCGGGATCTGCCTAAAGGATGTCTGACATCAGAACACTGGAACCCTACAAAGAAAGAACTTGAAGATTGGTTGGATCAGAAGCTTCACGAGTTCATGCTACAAGAAAATATAAATCTGCGGATATCTAAGGAGAGGTGGCTGGATCACTACATATACACAGAGATCCGCGAGATCTTCTTCACATCCTTCTCGACAGAACTATATGAGTGGATCGTGAGACTAGCTGACAGTCAGGGAAGGTGCTGACTAAATCAACCCATCGTGTGGACTCCAGAGTTGGTGCGTATGCTGGAAGCATCTGAAGATAAAATCGCACGGGTAGTAGATCACTGGTTCGATCGAATAATAGGATGGTTTATCACCGAATTCACAATCAACACAACTGTGAATTATAGCGAAGAAAAAAGGCGCTTTCTCCAAGGACCGCGGGGTAAGTACATCAAATCATTGAATACCTAGATTAAAATGTTGTTATGTGAGAAACAGGTTATGTGCATCCATTGATGTCCGAGGTAACGTGGAGCGAAAGAGGCTACCGAGGGACTGAAGGATTAGAGAACAATCCTCTGATTTCCATTTCATGAGAAAGTGAGGAGGAGCTCACAGGGTTCTCTCCGAGAAGCGTAGTCTGATTCATACAGCAGTACATTCCACTGGTGCCACCACCATCCATGCCATCCCCCACTTCACCTATATCGAACCCATCTTTGCCTACCCCACCTCTGCCACCACCGAGGGTTGGAATGGTGAGTGCGATCAAGTTGCCAGAATTTAGAGGCATAGGAAATGAGGAACCAGATCAGTTATGGTTTGTGGTAAAGGCTGCATGGGAAGCCCAAGGCGTGACAGATGATAACATCAAAAATGATACTCTAATAAGCGCGCTGTAGGATCGTGCACTGCCATGGTATATAAAGTACTCTAGTGATCACCCGAATGTGGGAATAACGGCGATCTAAGATGCATTGAACAAAGAATTTAGCCAGCCAAAAACAGAGACGCAATTGATCATTGGGTTCAAGGATAGCACAATGCTACTTGGTGAAACCCCATGGGATCTGGATTAGAGATTGAAGAGTACAATCCATGAGGCTAACATGACACTGACGGATGCGCAACACTGCGCGTGGTTTGTGGTGTCTTTGACACCACATCCGAGGACTGCGCTGTAACAGCAAAAAGATCTCAACTCAAGATGAAGCATTAGAGACAGTAATGAGGTTGCAAAAAACTCAAGTAGGAAGAAAGCACACAACAGACAACTATCACCTATTGCAGAAGTATACCCAGACTCCGTAGCAGCTGTACTGCAACTTCTGTAGATTAGTGGGTCACGATGAGCAAACGTGTCAAAGTTACAAGCTAATGATGGAGAGGACCCCAGCCTATCGAATGTAGACTAATGTGTGGGGTTTCGACCAAGCCGCAGGGCCACACGGTGGATTCTAAGGATACGGCCAAGGAAGAGGAGGAATGGGGCTTGGACGAGGGTGCCAATAGCTGATCTATTATAATTGCGGAGGGTCGGGGCACTACGCTCGCGACTGTACTAATTCGACGAGAGTATCTTGTCCATACTGTGAGCAGTTTGACCATGAAATGGTAGATTGTCTAATGTTGATCGCCCAAATGCGTGAAAAGGGGGTACTACAACCTACGCCAACTCAAAATGTCCAAATGATGAGATATAAACCACGCGAAGAGGACCCCAGCATAAACATGGTACTAAGAAGTGGCAAAACCATGGAAGGAGAGGCAAGGGAACAACCCGGAGAAGATGGGAAGGGTCATGATACTCCTACAAAGGAACCTGACTATGTGGTGGAACAGGTGAAGGGGATGTGTAAGGAAGCTCAGAAGAGCTTCACAGAAGTCTCTACTCCAGGTAGTAGGGATCCAGTTGAGCCAGGAATGGATCCCTCTATGCTTACTACCTTTCTAGAGACCTGTATGAAGCTGCTACGTGATAATAAGGTAGTTAAATGACTACAAGAGCTGATCACTAGGTGCGCAGGATCAGGGGAGTTGTGCATAGTCTGAAAACTGGGAAAACATGATCTACGCACTGGGTGGGAGATGTGAATGATGGCACAAATCAGTGAGTATGAGATGGATCAGGTCATCCTGGATTTGGGGTCGAATGCGAATGTATTGCCTAAGAAAACATGGAATGCATGGGTAGGCCCGCACTACAGTGGTCTCCTATTCAACTACAAATGGCCAACCAACAAAAGATCTTACTGATGGGAAGATTGCAAGGGGTGACAGTGGACATTGAAGGTATAAGTAAGCAGATAGACTTTGAGGTAATAGAAATTGTCGATGACAGTAACCCATACCCTGTGTTGCTAGGAATAGATTGGGCCACAGACATGAATGGGGTTATCAACTTAAAAAGAACAAAGATGACATTCGAGAAAAAGTCAGTCTATGTTATAGTTCTGCTAGACCCAGCCAAAGGAGTGCGCTACACTGAACCGGTGCGTGACAGGGATAGTGACGATGAACTGGATTGTTGTCAAGTCATAAAAAGGGTCTTTTTACCTCTAATTACCTCACATTAGTTTGTCAATCTAGGAACGTTTTGTTATTTCAAAGAGTGTCTCAGTCATAGGCTATCATTTGTCAGAGTAATGTTAGTAGTATAGTGTTCAAAATACAAGAGTAAACGTATGTTTGAAACAAGATCTACTTACAGTAAAGCACTTTAAAGCTGAAATCATGCTAGGCAATTCATCGGTCAAGGGTCCAGTAATAGTAACTCATCCCTCTGTAAACTAATGTAACTGAAGATAATCAAAGAAAAGATCACCAATCTGGGGACTAGATAGCAAATATCAATGGCCACTACAGTTTCAGATCGTTCTGCACACCAAAGCAATGATAACGCAAATAAACAAGAAATGGAATAGCAACTAGAAAATGGAACAGCAACTAGGAAATGGAACAACAACTAGAAAATGTAACAACAACCAACTCTTATGAACAACAACACCTTAACTGTCAGAAATAAGTGCAGCAATCGTATCCTACAGAAATCAGGTAGCAATATTTATTCTAAGGGTAAACCGAACAGCACACAGAAATAGAACAACTGATTAGCAATGAAATATAGAACAATACTCGGAGTCATAGCACACACATAACGCCTTAGGAAAAGCAGTAATCTGATTTCGATACCACCAATATCAATCTTAGTTATCAGGAATAACAATTGTAATTCATAATGGAACAGCAATGTCAGTTGAACTACAATCGCAATCAAATGTAAACTATAGATGAATACAGTGATATGAATGTTACAGCACAGTCCCTCTGTAGTTGAACAGCAACAGTATTCTATAAAGACCAACAATATCGCATCAACAATTAAAGGAACAACAATGCATTGTAGAATCCATATGATGTTTCTGTCTCAGAGAATGGTATTACTCATTCTAACATAAATCAAATATAACATAGTTGTGATGTAAAATAAAAAAACATATCAGATTACCGAACAAAGTTGATAAGGAAAACCACGGACAAACCAAAGGTAATAGTATAGGAGCAAGTGTTCCACCAGGGCCGGGCCCTTAGCCTCCAGGGACACACCACTTGAGATTATTCCAGGACCAAAGATGAAATAGCAACCAGGTTTATATTAACGCATTAAAACAGAATTACAGTGGATCACTTCTCAACAAGAGTCAATGATCAAAGTATCGAATTTAGAGACAAGTTACATAGAAAAATGACAGTCCATCCCCCCGGGGTAGCAGTGCTGCCCCTTTTTATAACAGCTAAGGCGAAGATATTGATGATGCAAAAATAGTTAAAGCAACGATCCCTCAGGATCAAAGGATCCTGAGGGATTCGCCAATCTGTTAATTCCCAGTTATCCCTTTGCTTTCTTCCACCAAGTCGATATCTCCATTTCCTTTCCCTGGCTGATATGCTTTAATTTAGAACACCTTGTTTGAATGTGGTTCCCCATGAAAGGGGCAATAGTTAACATGGCCCTGTCTTTTTCTTTGGAATGACAATCTTTCATTTTTCCTTTTTCTTGCATAAGAAATGGCAATTATCAGTGTTTCTGTGTTGCATAGAAATCCTGTAGATTTTGTTATGAATTCTTATTATCTACCTAGTTCATGATGCAAAGGGGCTGTGAGCTTTAATGAAAAGATGCCAAAATAATCAACAAAAACATGCCTTCTTTAGTACTCCACACACCCCCCTGCTTACCCTTTTTCATGCCCTCATGAAAACATTGTAGTTGACATGTAAGGCAGTGAGAGAGTAGACTGGAGATGGGATCTCATGTGGTGGTCTACAGCCATGATGCCTAACTAGGTGTTCAAAAAAATGGCCTGTCTGACCCTCAGGCATCTCATATAGGGCTTGGTATCCAGGTGCAGGGTGCCAAATAATCAGACTCCGAAACCTATATCCTAACCAAGATGGCCCTGCTCTCAAGATAAATTCACCATAGAGGTTCAAGCGATCAGTGGCTAACTTAAAGTTTTCATAGTTAAATGGTTCCCTGAGTTGGATATTCAGATTAGAGATCTGATATCGAAATTTAGCCGCATCAATGGCAAGGTCTTTAATAGTGAAAAAGTATTCTATTCCCTGCCGATTGATTGTTGTATGAATGTTCCCTAATGCTTCAATCACGCTTGGAGTCCCCATGAGGTTCCTAGGTTCCCTCTGCAACTGCACTAGATTTCTAGGCTCAGCTCTTACCCATAAGTCTAATCCGTTTTCTTGTCTTTGGAAGGCATTATAGGCTTTAAGCCATTTGATTTGATTAACCCCAAACAAAATAAATGCCTGCAATTGGATATCCCCAACAAAAGGGTCGGGGTTTTGCTCCGTCTCTTAGTCTAACACAAGGTTATGTAGATAGAATTCACACAGTAATCTTTGAACCTTTACCCCGTAGTGCTTACAACAATTTATAAAATCATTAATGGTATTAATTTGTATAGGGGCTCCTGCTCTGACAGCTTTTATTTTCAATTGAAAATATCGTTCCATTAAAAAAAAGGCATAATTCTTAGTAGGGGCTCTACATGCTAGGACGTCAGTGTACAAAGAGCAAAGGTATCCATCTACTTGATAACTATATCTAACCTATGAGTTACCTTTGCGACTTTTTCCTCTTCCTTTCGCCATCCTTCAAAGGCCTGGCTTTCGGATAAATTGGCATTCCTTAGCTATTCTTGTAATTCTTCATACCTTTCTCGAGAAACCGTTTGTTCTGTGCGTTTTTCTGCTGCTTGCTGAGCTTACATCAAACCCTCTCGTAGGGTTACCATCCTCGGATAACTATCTCACATGGTAGTGGTGAGCGGGAAGTTCACTTGAATCTTCTTATTGCATCGTCTCGTGTTTGTGGTTCACATTTCTTCAGAGGGCTGTGCCTCGGTCTGTATTTCTTTGTCACAGGCCGATGTATCATCTGTTTGTACTTCAACATGGGTAATAGTTGAATGCTGTTCCTTTTGGTTTTGAACAACAAACTGCTCCTCAACCAAGTTTTGAATGACAAACTGCTCTTCAGCAGGGTTTGGAACAGCAGACTGCTCCTCCGCAAAGTTTGGAACAACAGACTCCTTCTCAACAGGGTTTTGAATAGCAAGGTGGACTCGAGTCCTTCGAACCTTTTTCTTGAGGGTTCTTTCCAGAATGGTTGCATGTCTCCCCCACGAAGTCCTTTTTACCCTCTTCCTCATTTTCAAAATCATGATCTGTTGTCGAAGTCGAACTATCACATTCAGTAATCTTTATTGTTCTCTCCATAGTCTCTTAATTTCTTCTACTTCCTTAGAAGGAACACCTGTCTATTTACTCGGGCTTGGGTTGTTATCTCAGTCAATTCCCTGGTTTTATCCTTGGGGTGCTCCTTCGTTGCTCTGCTCGGGTTGCTCAAGGGTAAGAACCCTAGCTGGTCTTGTTATTTCCTGGGTGACTTATTTTTCCACCCCTTCCTCTTCCTGAATTTCTTCTGGTGTAGTTTGGCTAGGAACTGATTGTTCCTCCTCTGTACCACTTTTCTCTCCTATCATACTTTCATCATGAACAGTCTGACTCTCTTTTTCAACCTCCTCGTCATGTAATTCTTTGGGTGCATTTTTGTCTTGAGAAGAGTGTTCTTTTGGTTCTTCTTCAACATGGAGGTCTGGTGGGCTGAGAGGTTGGGCATATTCGCCTATATTGGCCAAAATTTTGTCCAATTCATCTTCTTGCAATGGATTTTGCAATGGGTTGTCTTCACGCTACTCTATTTCTTCCTCCTCCTGCTCAGGCTTCTTGGTTTCTTCCTCCATTTCTCCTTCCTCATTTCCTTACATTCCTTTCTCATTCTCTTCTCCTTCTAATTGCGAGTGCTGCTCATCCCCTGAATCATCTATCTCTACTGGTTGGCTAGTATCCCCTTGGGAATTTTCCAACCTCCCTTTAATCCGTGCCAATCTAACTGATTTCCTTCGTTTCAATGGTCTAACTGGTGTACTAGTGGCATCTTCACATTTTGGGGATGGCGTAGTCAATCCCTCATCTATCATGGCAATTAGCTCTTCCCAGCTGCTCTGTTGTTGGGTGAGGCTATGGCTAACTATCAACCGTATCAGTCCATGGTGACTTACTACTGATTCTACATGTTGTGCCTTTTTCATGCTTCTGGCAACATCATGAAGTAATGAATTTAAAAATGCAGGTAAGTTTACAGAGCATTTTTGTTTTAATATCACTAAAAGTTTAAGGTGTTATGGTCTTACCACATCTTTCCTGCCTTCACAAGTGATGTAGCTCTAGATGGTCTTCGCCAATCTTGCCCATGGCTCTCCTAATGCTGCTGGTAGAACCCCCTTTCCTCTGACTGTCAGGTTCTGGCCTTCATCCTGGAAGGTTTTTATGATCTTTTGCAGTCTCTCCTTCTTTAACATCCACACAAGTCCAATGGCTGGCAATCCCGAGACCTCTGCAATTATGTCATCGGTGAGTGCTATGTGTCACCCCCTTACTGTGGAGTGATCTTCTTGCAAGTTCTAACAGAATTCTATTACTATTGTCTCATTGGATTCCTGTAAATGATTGAGATAAGTTAACCAACCTACTCTTGCCAGGATTTCCCGTGCAGCATCAGAGACAGTCAATACCTGTGGTTCTCTCCGAATTGATCTTCCTCCCATGCTTTTGGTTTCGCTGTAAAATCTCAGAGTATGGAAATGGAACAACAGGCTGTTTAAACTGTTGGAACACAGAGAAACTGACAAAACAGCAAGACTCACTCAAATCCTGAGTCACTTACTAATTGTCGTAGAGCATACTACGGAAATGGCTTAGGAACAGCAAGCCATGCAAAATAAAAAAAAATAATATACCATTGAGCCCTACTATTCCCAAGTAAACAATTTCCTGAATAGTAGTCTCACACGTATACCAGTGAATGATGAGGTTAACCTCCCCCCCGCAATGTGATAGGCCATCCTCGACTGTCAAATAAGGGAGCGGCGTGCCGATCTGCCCTGGGACAGAGTCATAAAGCAACAGTGTATGGCAATATGCCATGTTTACAAAAGGAGCAAGTTACCGAAATCGAGGTGTATAGTCAGATCGCTTAACAAGTAAGAGACTGTTGTGATATGATACGAGGCTGGGAGGATAGGACAACTAACGTGCACACAGAGTATAATGTGGTCATTGTCAACTTTTCCATCATGATTGGTTATAATAGATTTACATGTGTTTAATGGTTCAGGAAGTAATATACATAATCTTATGTGACATATTACAAAGGTATAAGAGACAGAAGGGTGTTTATGATTACTATTGCTGTATAAGGAATGTGACTTCAATACCATTAACAGATCTCTGCTGCCGACAGGTGTCCATAACCTTGACAGAGTTGTTTGTTTCACCCATGGAACCATGATCTTTTGTGTATGCTTAGGAAGTGTTGTGCGGTGTCAAAATGTAGGCCATTATGCTAGCTTGGTGACCAGTCAGCCATAATGCCATTCACCAGGAAGGAGTGAAAGGTGGACAGGTCGGCTCATGATGAGACCTCTTGTTCCAAGGACTCTTTATTTTTTGTTGATGTTCCTCTTAGACCATATCCCTGGTGTGGTGGCCATAGTGGGAATGCCACTTCACTTTCTTCTATATGATCATGGTAGGCTGGCTCTTGATGAGACCCCCTATCCTGCATTTGACAACTCATAGAAACAAGTCATATAACATCCTTTTTTTTTCATAAAGTACTTTCCTATTTATACACAAAGGGTGGTTTAGCACTCCTTAAGAGTAGGAATGCTGGAAGAAGTCTTAATATCTCAATAGAAATATATAGACCCTTTGTTCTTATTCCTTAATAATAATCAAAGAAGATTATGAGAATTTAAAAGGAACCAACATGATAAAGATAACCAATCATATCAGTATTAGTTTAATAATGATAGTAAAAATAATTGATAAGTGTGTCCTTCCCTATTTCCTCTTACCAATTCAGAGCAATTTCTTGTAAAAATAGCGATTTTACATAATTTATTGATTTCAGTATGTTGTCGTTTTATATCCATTGCATAAGTGCATAGCTGTGTTCCAAAAAACTTGAAACAGCAGGAACAGTAGGCATCTCTATTTGGAACAGCGAGGGGAACAAGCATAACTAAAAGGAATATGAGGATGTTGTTATTTCAAAAAGGAAGAGCAAAAGAATATAAGTGTTGTTCCTTTGAAAAAGGAACAACAAAAAATGCAAGTTTCATTCCTTTGGAAAAGGAACAGCAACAACCAAAAGTGTTGTTCCTTTGGAAAAGGAAGAGCAGAAATCAAAAGTGTTGTTCCTTTGGAAATGGAACAGTAGAAAATGCAAATGTCGTTCCTTTGGAAAAGGAACAGCAAAAATCAAAAGTGTTGTTCCTTTGGAAAAGGAACAACAGAGAACGAAAATGTCGTTCCTCTGGAAAAGGAACATCAAAAATCAAAAGTGTTGTTCCTTTGGAAAAGGAACAACAGAAAACGCAGATGTCGTTCCTTTGGAAAAGGAACAACAAAAATCAAAAGTGTTGTTCCTTTGGAAAAGGAACAACAGAAAACGCAAATGTCGTTCCTTTGGAAAAGGAACAACAAGAATCAAAAGTGTTGTTCCTTTGGAAAAGAACAGCAGAAAACGCAAATTCCATTCCTTTGGAAAAGGAACAGCAAAAATAAAAAGTGTTGTTCCTTTGGAAAAGGAACAGCAGAAAACACAAATGTCGTTCCTTTCGAAAAGGAATAACAAAAATCAAAAGTGTTGTTCCTTTGGAAAAGGAACAACAAAAAACACAATTGTCGTTCCTTTGAAAAAGGAACAACAAAAATCAAAAGTGTCATTCCTTTGGAAAAGGAACGGAAAAAACAACCATAGTGCACAGGAATGTTGTCCATTCCGAGAAGGAACAACAGAAAAAAATGCAAGCACTGGTCTTTTTGAAAAAAAAAAAGGAACAACAAAAACGATAGAAATGTTGCTGCTTCGAAAAGGAACATAAAAATGCTAATACACAAATATGTACAGAAAATGATTTAACAAAACAAAAAAATTATGTACACAGTGTAAAAACAGGTGAATCACTTAATGAATCACAGGTGAGGAAGATTTCTCCTCCTCCTCCAAAATTTGCATGTCGGAGTCTTTGTGTAGTTGCTGATAGAAGGACTCCTGAGTAAGTGGTTTACGATATAGTCGAACTCGGTGACCGTTTGCCTTGAAGGTATATCTAGATCTTTCAATGATGGTTAGAGTAAGGGTGCCATTATCGTGTACCTTCTGGATTTCATATGGCCCAAGCCAACGAGTCTGAAGTTTCCCGGGAAAATCCTGAAACCTGGAATCATACAAAAGTGCCCAGTCTCCTTCGTGGAAGACTTTATTTTTAATGAGAGCATCATGCCATTTAGTTCGTTGCTATTGAATTAATGCAGTGTTTTGGAGGGCAGAGAGCCTAATTTCATCTAGCTCATTGTTCTGCTGTAATCTATTATCGGTGCCTCGTTTAGATCTAGGCCGACTTCTTGTGCTATTAGTAGTGTTTGGATTTAGATTTCTATGGGAAATATAGGTTCCTTTCCAAACACCAATTGGTATGGTGAATAGCCAGTAGTGCTTCTCCATGTTTTTCTATAAGCCCACAAGGCTTCTGGTAGTCTTGCAGCCCAATCACGTCTATGTGACGCAATGGTTTTTGTTAAGATTGCTTCTATTATTTTATTGTTTCTTTCTACTTGACCATTTCCCTGTGGGTGATATGGAGAGGTAATTTTGTGCTGGATATGATAATTTTTTAGTGTTGCACCAATCTTGTTACCAGCAAACTGTGGTCCATCGTTTGTAATTATATCTCTTGGAAGCCCATAGCGCACAAATATATGGAACAGGAACTGTATGACAGAATCCTCTGTAGCTCTCGGCAATGCCTCTGCTTCAACCCATTCGGTGACATATTCTGTTGCCACCAAAATATATGTTTTTTGGTTCGAGGATGGGTTAATTGGTCCAACGAAATCGAGGGCCCATCGCTCAAATGGTTCAATGACTAGCTGTGGGTTCAGGGGCATTTCATCGGACTGACCAGGGCGTCCTGCTCTTTGGCAACTGTCACAAGCTTGAATGAAATTCCATGCATCTTTGAAGATTGTGGGCCAATAATACCCTGTTTGTAGGACCTTATGCCCAGTTCTATGATCGGTGAAATGTCCGCCACATGGTACGTCATGGCAAGCTTCTAAAATATCAAAAATCTCATCCTCGCGGACGCATCTCCTGATGTGCATACCTGCCTCTATATGGAACAGGTAGCCCCCAATCCAAGAAAATCGAGCACTTCGCTGGACAATCTGTTTTCGTTCATTGGGGGTTAGATGTTTCAGTAATCTACCTACTACTAAGTAATTCTCAACATCAACATACCAGGGTGTTTTAACGGTGACAACAAGCAAATGCTCATCTGGAAATTGATCTTCAACTGTTGCTGTGTCCACTGTTTTTGGCATTCACAAGAGAAAGTTAGCTACCGGATTTTCTTTTCCAGGTCGGTCCTTGATTGTAATATCAAATTCCTGCAATAAAATCAGCCATCTAGTTACTCTGCCATTTGTGATTGGTTTATTTCTTAAATATTTTATGGCAGAGTGATCTGCATACAAGATAACAGGATATCCAGTAATGTAATGCCTAAACTTATTGACAGCATGTATTACAGCTAGAAATTCCTTTTCAGCAACAGTATAATTTAATTCAGCAGGAGATAAATTCTTGCTAATATAATAAATTGCATATGGTCTTTTATCTTCTTCTTGCCCAAGGACTACTCCAATAGCTGTATCCGAGGCATCTGATGAAATTTGAAATGGCAAGTCCCAATTTGGTTCTCGAAGGACTGGGGCTGTGGACACAAGCTTCTTCAGATCTTGGAAAGCACGTTCACATTTTTCTAACCAAATAAAGTAAATATTACCTATCAGTGCATATAGAGGAGCAACAATATGTGAAAAATGTTCTCTAAACCTTCTATAATAACCAGAAAATCCAAGAAAACTACATACCTCTGTTTGAGTGGGAGGAGTAGGAATTAACAAAATTATTTAAATCTTAGCTGGGTCTACCTATATGCCAGCTGCTGAGATATAATGTCCTAGGATAATTCCTTCAGTCATCATCATATAACATTTCTCATGGCTCAAACAAAGCCTGGTGGCAATGCAGCACTGTAGGACCTTTTCCAGTGTGTCAAATGCTAGGTCAAAATAATCTCTGTATGGTGTAAAGTCATCCATATATACTTTGATTCCTTCATTTATTAAATCTGAAAAGATGCTGAGGATAGCCCTTTGAAATGTGGCAGGAGCATTGCATAAGCCAAAAGGTAGAACTCTATAGGCAAATGTTCCCCAAGGACAAGTAAAAGTGGTTTTGTCTTGGTCTTCAGGGGCAATATGAATGGAAGGGGAAAGTGGTCTTTTTGTGTTGCTTTATTTAGCTCTCTATAATCTACACAAATCCTCCACTTTCCATTTTTCTTTGGTACCACCACAAGTGGAGAGACCCATTTACTATCGGAGATAGGGTAGATGAAGTTGACATATAAAAATTTTTGAAGTTCAGCTTTTACAACATCTTTTAGATGAGGATTAAGTCTCCTTTGTGGTTGGCGAATAGGTCTCACATCTTTTTCTATGTAAATGTGGTGTGTACATAATTGAGGATCAATTCCTTTCATATCGGGGTAGTCCCATGCAAATGCTTCTGTATATTTCCTCAATAGTTGGATGAGTTTCTCTTCTTGTTCAGAAGTCAGGTTGGCATTGATGTTTAAAGTCTTTCCTGACTCAATTTCTACAATTTTTCTATTTGAAACAGAAGTAGTGGGTATTGTTTGCTCGTGTGTATCTTTAAGAGGATCTTCTTCTAATTCATTATCAAATGTTGCTTCTATCATGTGACATTATATGTGGGATCTGGTTTTAGCTTAGCTAATAAAATTGTTAATGGAATCATCTTCTATTTGGTGTTTGAAATCAAGTGCCTCTTTTATAGTTAATGGAGATCTAATATTTTCAATGAGGTATGATACAGGATGCTTGTTAGTTTTTATTATTATGACACTTGGCTGTGCTAGAGGGTATAAGGCTAGGTTCTTAATATTTTCCCCTCTCGTTATGGTCATATTTCCTTATCGGTAGCCAATATAAGCATCGGCAGTTGTAAGCCAAGGTTTGCCTAAAATCAATGGATGTCCATCAAGTCGGTTTTTGGGGTTTATCATCAGAAAGTCAGCTGGATACTCCCAGGAGTCAACGGATACCATGACATCGTGTAGTGTGCCCTCTGGCCTAACCACGGATCAATCAGCCAATTCTAATAAAGTAGAGGTTGGTTCTACTGATGTAATGCCCAGTTTTTGGCAAGTGGCAGTTGTTAAGATATTGATTGTAGCTCCTAGATCAACTAAGGCATTTGAGAAGGTTTGACCATAGATTTGTATGGTTACTATTGGATTTCCTAGGTCTTCGTATTTAATGAGTGTTTTTTTTCCTGATAATAAATCGGGTAGAGTGCCAACTACTTGGACCCTTGGATTGTTTGTTATATTCCTCCTTGGTTTCTTTATACATAATTCTTTGATAGTCTTTGCATATATCAGGATGTCTTGAATGGCTTGGAGGAATGGAATTTTTATGCACAGCTTTTTTAATTCTCCCATAATGTCAAAATCAGGATATTGTATGGGTCGGGGTATAATTAATCATTCTGGGAATGGGGGAGAGGATGTGGTTGCTTTATTATGGATTTGTTGTCTGGTCACATCCTCTTCTTGTGGGGGTTGTTCTATAGGTAAATGATTTTTACTTTGAGTTGTTTTATCTCCCTCTGTTTCGATGATACGCCTAGATCTTAATTGAAGGTCATTACACTCCCTTAGATCGGTTCCTATTTTTGGTGTTTCAATTATTTGGATAGATTGGAACGGTCTATTATTCATATTAGGGTTGGGTTGGGCTGGGAGTTGCAATCTTAAGTTAGTGTGGGGGTTTTGTTGTAAGGTTGGTAGTGTAGGTTGAGGGAGTGGGATGGTTCCTACTGGTTGATTCATTGGTCTTTGCCAGTTTGTCTGCCAGGCTTGACTCTGTGAAGTATAAGGGGTCCATTGTTATGGATATACATTATTTACCCCAGGGGTATAGGGAAAATTTGGCCAATTTGGTTGGCTTGGTTGATTCGGCCATGGAGATGATGAAGGGAATGACTGTCGTGACCAATTCGGGAATGGAGGTTGATTTTGCCACATTGTATTATATTTTTTAGCATGACATTGTGGACTCTAAAAAGAAGAAGCAGGATCTGAAAACATTACTAATTGTCATGGCTACCATTGATGGTGCTAATTGAGTAGATACACTGATTCTAGCTCTTCTCCCGCTTCCTTATATACTGCCTTCAATCCGGGAAGTGAGGGACAGCTTTCTATAGAATGATCTTTCATACAAATGGCACAAACTTGGACTGCATCTAATGGACACTCCTTATGGTTGTGTTTCTTCCTACATCAGGGACAGAAGCTTACCAAATTCTGTTCTGCCTCCACTTGCTTTTGTTTGGCCTGCATAATATCAAGTTGTGTTGTCAGTGTCCCTAATATATCAATTTTAAAATTTTCTAATAAATTTCCAATTTCTGCACGAGTTACTCCTTCTGCCAAAATTCTATTATCTCTTACAAACCGATCATGTTCTACTGGTTTTACTCTTGTGCTACCTCTCGAGCTCCTAATACATAGATTAATAATGTCAGCAAAATTTTCTTGATAAATATTTCCTTTTCCCATAATGTTTAATGTTTCAATCTGTTGTTCCTTCATTCCCCTAATTAATGTTGTTTTTAACACATTATTAGGAAAGAGTAATGATGCATAAGGAGATCTTTGAAGATTATACTGGAAACGTTCAACATACTCCTCTAATGTTTCATTTGGTCTAGCTACCATCAAGAATATTTCATCTTTTAATTCTCTAGACCTGCAATAGTCCTGATATTTTTTTAGAAAAGACTCTTTCATTTGATCCCAGTTATTTATAACCCCACCACCTAATCCCATAAACCATCTTAAAGCAGCCCCTTTTAATGTAGAGCGAAATAATTTCAGTTTCTAGGGATCGATGGTGTAGTCATATCCTCTACACAACATGTCAAATTCAAACAAGAATGCATTTGGATCCTCTAATGTAAGACTGTGGAATGTAGGGATATGCTGAAGATGGATTGCTTTCATAGGTGCATTAGATACAATATCTACAATGGGGTATTACAGTGTAGAAGTTTGGGTGTTTCGCTGGTTTTGGGAAATTTGGTCAAATATATGCCATTAACCTTCTGGGATATCTAGGAGGGTATTCCTAGGTTGTCGAGGGGAAATGGCTTTAACAGGAATGGCCTTGACAGCATTTCCTTTATCTGGGATAATGGGAGTACCTAATTTCTGAGGGGATTCAAGTTTTTTAGCTTTGCTATAAATGATTTTTGCAGCACTTCCCTTATCTGGACTGCTTAATGGCTGAATTACCCCAAGAGGAGATCTTGGTTCTTCAGTTTCTCCTGTCTCTCTTCTTCCTTCACATAGGTTGCTAAGATTCCCTTCTTGCAATGGTTCTGGGCTAGAATTTTTAATTTCTTGAAAATCTTGCTCTGCGGTTTGACTACGCACCTCAGCAAAGGCTATAGATGGTGATCCTATGGCCTGAAGGGAACTAGTAGGCTGTCTAGAAGCAACTTTTCTAGGTCCTACTGAAGGCTGAGATTCTGCTTTCTTAAAGATTTCATCTATAAATGTCAATCGGCCAAGGGTAACTGGCCCCTTAGCTTTGTCAAGCTTGGGTAGAGTCTTAGGATTCTTTCCTGGCTTTTTCTGCTTAGTCATGCACACAAATCAACTGCTAAGTTCTACCCAAACAAAACAACAACAAATCTGCAGGAAAGCGGGCAGGAGAGCAGGGCTATTACATACTCCACACGTAGGTTCTTACCTTCCGTTTTTAAAACCCAATTCTTCCCTAGCAGGCTCTTACACTACTCTGAAAAGAGACAAATGGCTACACTCTTTCCCCGACAACGGCGCCAAAATATCGAGTCATAAAAAGGGTATTTTTCACCTCTAATTACCTCACATTAGTTTGTCAATCCAGGAACGTTTTGTTATTTCAAAGAGTGTCTCAGTCTGAGGTTGTCATTTGTTAGATTAATGCTAGTAGTATAGTGTTAAAAATACAAGAGTAAACAGATGTTTGAAACAAGATCTACTTACAGTAAAGCACTTTAAAGCTGAAATCATGCTAGGCAATTCATCATTCAAGGGTCCAGTAACAGTAACTCATCCCTCTGTAAACTGATGTAACTGAAGATAATCAAAAAATAGATCATCAATCTGGGGACTAGACAACAAATATCAATGCCCACTACAAATTCAAATCGTTCTGCACACCAAAGTAGTGATAACGCAAATAATCAAGAAATGGAACAACAACTAGGAAATGGAACAACTAGGAAATGGAACAGCAACTAGAAAATGTAACAACAACCAACTCTTATGAACAACAACACCTTAACTGTCAGAAATAAGTGCAGCAATCGTATCCTACAGAAATCAGGTAGCAATCTTTATTCTAAGGGTAAACCGGACAACAAACAGAAATAGAATGAAAACTGATTAGCAATGAAATATAGAACAGTACTCGGAGTCACAGCACACACAGCACGCCTTAGGAAAAGCAGTAATCTGATTTCGATACCACCAATATCAATCTTAGTTATCAGGAATAACAATTGTAATTCATAATGGAACAGCAATGTCAGTTGAACCGCAATCGCAATCAAATTTAAACCATAAATGAATACAGCGATATGAATGTTACAACAGAGTCGCTCTGTAGTTGAACAACAACAGTATTCTGTAAAGACCAGCAATATCGTATCAACAATTAAAGGAACAACAATGCGTTACAGAAGCCATATGATGTTTCTGTCTCAGAGAATGATATTACTCAGTCTAACATAAATCAAATATGACAGAGTTGTGATGTAAAATAACAAAACATATTAGATTATTGGACAAAGCTGATAAGGAAAACCACGCACAAGCCAAAGGTAATAGTACAGGAGCAAGTGTTCCACCAGGGCCAGGCCCTTAGCCTCTAGGGACACACCACTTGGGATTATTCCAGGACCAAAGATGAAACAACAACCAAGCTTATATTAATGCATTAAAATAGAATTACAGTAGATCACTTCTCAACGAGAGTAGATGATCAAAGTCTCGAATTCAGAGAAAAGTTACATAGAAAAATGACAGTCCATCCCCCCGGGCTAGTAGTGCTACCCCTTTTTATAAGAGCTAAGGCGGAGATATTGATGATGCAAAAATAGCTAAAGCAGCAACCCCTCAGGATCAAAGGATACTGAGGGATTCACCAATCTATTAATTCCCAGTTATCCCTTTGCTTTCTTGCGTCGAGTCGATATCTCCATTTCCTTTCCCTGACTGATATGCTTTAATTTAGAACACCTTGTTTGCATGTGGTTCCCCGCCAAAGGGACAACAGTTAACTTGGCCCTGTCCTTTTCTTTAGAATGGCAATCTTTCATTTTTCCTTTTTCCTACATAAGAAATGGCAATTATCAGTGTTTTCGTGTTGCATAAAAATCCTACAAATTTTGTTATGAAATCTTATTATCTACCTAGTTCATGATGCAAAGGGGCTGTGAGTTTTAATGAAAAGATGCCAAAATAATCAACAAAAACATACCTTCTTTAGTACTCCACAATTGCATCTACCAGATAAAATTGCAAGACCAAGGTTGGGTGAATCCCACGGCGGACGGGAGAATCTCATGGGAGCGCGATAGTTCCTGCACCTTGGATTCATACGAGGAGACCGAATAGTGGTAGAACCTGTTATCACAAAAATCAATCCCTGATAGACTGTTGATCAGGTAGACCTTAAGTAACTATTTCAAATCTACTTTTGGCTGAGGCTTAGCCTCCTCAACCTGAGAGGGCTCTCTCAAAGGATTAATGATATTGATAATGAATAAGATGGCTAACTCTATGAAACGAGTGAAAAAATATGAATGGTTGAAATACCAATTAACAAACTTCCATTGGATTATGGATTCAAAGTGTGTTTCAGTACAACAACAAGATCAATTTCACATGGAAGTGAGGGCATAGAGGGTTTTAACATAAAAGCAAAACAGAGATATAGTATAGAGAACACGGTCTATAAACACATGAAGTTAGAGCATCATCAATGAATTCTAAGTAACATGTGTCTATACCACTGCAAGTAAGTATATGAAGGAAGCCATCAGGAAAATCAGGCATTAAAACTCTTGCTGAATCATGAGTATTGAAAGCAACTCTTTGTATTAACCTGAAAACATACAGTCACATACAATAACACAATGTGCTTGTTTCTTTGAAAATTGCCAACCCCTTATGCATTAGATATTATCCTATATATAGAGCTCTTTACATAACTGAGATTCCTCCTCTAGCCTGAGGGGAATTCGAATTTCCCATCAGTGACACCTATTCTAACCATAAAACAAACATTTAAATGCATATGACAACTAACTAGCAATCCTAGAGACCTAAAACAATTAGGAGTGTAACTCCTCATTATGATCAAAACAACCTTATATAGGAATTAAACACTCCTTTTGACACCTATAACTCCATGAATTTGAATTTGATGGTGCTCATAACCCTCCAGCTGGCCCTTGATGACTCATCCTTTTAATGTTCCTAGAAACTAGGAGAATGTTCCTTGCTCTGTTTTGGCTAAAAGATAGGTCTTGGTATAGATCTCATATCTTATAATACAAAATGTATTTGGAAAAACTGAAGGATGCTTTTGTGAAACAATCCATTTTGAACAAAAACCTCTCTTGGTTTTTTGAAAAATCGTTCCTACCGCCCAAAATGAGTCTTTGAAAAACAGGTGTAAAAAATATGCTTGTGAAAAATGGCTCCTACAGTAGTTTTGTAGCGCAAGTTTAACCATGAATTTCTCCTACCTCATAATGAATTTGAAGAAACTGAAAGAGGATTTTGTATTTTAGTATCTTACAAAGAAAATCCTCTTTCATTTTTCAAAATGGAGTTCTCATATGCTCAGGGGTCTCCTTGGAAGTTGACTGCTAGAAACAAGGAGACAAAGTTCCTCCTTTTTAGAGTTTCATCCTTATGCTTGTCTTCGAATCCTTCTGCTGACCATGTTGTCTCTTTTAATCACATACATGCATTAAATTAACCATACACCCTACTCAAATACTTGTGCTAAGATGAAAAATTCCTTTAATGCTGCTTGATGTCTCATGAGCAATACTAGCTATGAAATAATGACCATTTTCATAACATAGAGTTTGGAGTTCATGGATGTCCTCCCCTCACTTCATTTGCCTTTGCTAGACACTTATACTTCGTGAATGCTCCTTTTCAAACAATCCTGTTAAAAAAAGATTTCCTTTTGTCTTTCAAAAATGGTCCATCAAATCACAATATGCAGCTACAGTAGTTTCGTAGCGCGCTACGAAACTGTTGTGCATTAGGCATCACCTTCAGCAGTTTTGTAGCGCGCTACGAAACTTTTGAGTAATTACAAAACACAGTTTTAAAACCAAAATTTTATTGTATTGAGCTTCTTTTTCTTGAAATGGCTTTCTCCATCTGTCATGAAGTTTTTCAAAACTGAATGTAGACATAATTCTTTTAAGGTAAACTTCAAAAGAGTAAAAGCTAGTTGAGAAGATGGGGGGGTTCCAAGACATGAAGTAATGAGTAGTCATGATCAATACTACATCTAGATAGTCCTTGCAATAAAAGAAACAAGATAGATTGGCATACATCAATTTATTTTTTACTTCCTCATGGCTACATTCTTCTTCTTGAGTGCTACCTATCTTCCTTGAGTTGAAATGGAGAACTGCCTCGCTTGAGCCTTCAAAGAACTCTGATGTATGCTGACCCTGAGCTTGCCAAGTGCTTCTTATGCATGAAAGGAACACGAAAGTGACCAAGACCAATTCTTCCTTACCTTTCCCCTTTTATTTCAAATTTGTTTAGTGATAATAGTGGCTCCACTTGGGATAGTGTGCCCTTGGGGTACACTAAGAACCTACAGTTCTAGTGCCTTATCCTCTTATGATAAATAAAAATTTATTTGAAAAGCATCTCCTTTAAGTTTCTTGAGCCTTCACCTCGAGCTTAAGCTTGATGATCACTGTATGAGAAAGAAGTCTATATCTACTAAAAAAATACTCAGTCAACCTTGAGCTTATTTGCATTTTCCTACCTACCTACCCTATCAGCTGCAATCTCCACTTGTAGCTCAAGGAACATGAAATTTCCAATGAAGCCAATCATCGATGTGATCTGAAACTTTAATCTCTTGACTGCATTCAACCTCAAAATAACCATGATAGTGAGATGACGAAATCAACTTATAATGTATATGATTTTCATAATGCAAATGAAAATGAAATACTGATGTGCAAAACTTTGCCATGTATTGATTTATAGGGTCAAATAAAACATGGTTATTTTGATAATCATTATAACATTCTATCTCTTCAGACAACTGATCCTCATCGACACAAAATTCCTTTGTTGTGCTATCCAACTGCCTTTCTGCATGATTTCCATAGACAACGTAATTTTCCTCACTATTGTGATCATTCTTTGAAGTAATCGTATGCAAGGAATTACATAAATGATCAACCTTTTCCTCTACCTGAGGGTTATAAAAATTTTCTTCCAGTATTTCTTCTTGTTGTGTGTAATCATTTTCATATTCATTATGATTCGAAGACTGAGAATTCTGCTGCATCTCTACATCACTATCAGAGGATTGAACATGGTTTTCATAAGTAAACCCCTGCTGATTTTCATGTTGCATTTCATGGGATGCTATACTTTCTTCTTGGTGTTATAATGGATTGTTATGAAGAGCCTCTAAAATTTCTTCATCCATAAATTCATCATCATCATAACAATCCTCCAAATATTGAATAGGACTCAAAGAATGTTTACAACAATCTTGGACCAGCAACAAGGAGGGATGACACTCTTTATACATCTCATAGTATTCATCATGAAAATTAGCAAGCGAATATATTGAACCATTTTCCAAACTTTTATACCAAGACCATGCTTTTCCTTCTAAAGTGGCCCTAAACATCCTCATGAGACAATCTTCAGGGAACTGAACCTTAAGACTGCATACATGCATATGGAACCTAACCAAATGAAGAGCAACAATGTATTTCTCTTCATCTTTGAATATTGGAAGATCCTCTAACCAATCAACCTTTGGCATAGGATTTGGAAAACCAGGGATATGAGACCGATTCATAGGAGCACACCTGGCATTCATTCTTACAATGGAACTCATCTTGAAACTTCATCAAGCTATTGATCTTCTAGCAGTGGAGTCACCTTCCAATTTGTTATTTGATGTGTGGAGTTGCCAAGGTAGATTTGCAGCCTCGAAAAGATGTCTGAGCTCCTGCTACCTTCAGAAGTTCAACTTCTTAATTTCAGGAATGAATAGACTTCAGGCTCCCAGCAGACGCACCAAAATGTTATCACAAAAATCAATCCCTGATAGGCTGTTGATTAGGTAGACCTTGAGTAACTATTTCAAACCTACTTTTGGCTGAGGCTTAGCCTCCTCAACCTGAGAGGGCTCTCTCAAAGGATTAATGATATTGATAATGAATAAGATGGCTAACTCTATGAAACGAGTGAAAAATATGAATGGTTGAAATACCAATTAACAAACTTCCATTGGGCTATGGAGTCAAAGTGTGTTTCAGTACAACAACAAGATCAATTTCACATGGAAGTGAGGGCATAGAGGGTTTTAACATAAAAGCAAAACAGAGATATAATATAGAGAACGCAGTCTATAAACACATGAAGGAAGTTAGAGCATCATCAATGAATTCTAAGTAACATGTGTCTATACCACTGCAAGTAAGTATATGAAGGAAGCCATGAGGAAAATTAGACATTAAAACCCTTGCTGAATCCTGAGTAGTGAAAGAAGCTCTTTGTATTAACCTGAAAACATACAGTCACATACAATAACACAATGTGCTTGTTTCTTTGAAAATTGTCAACCCCTTGTGCATTAGATCTTCTCCTATATATAGAGCTCTTTACATAACTGAGACTCCTCCACCAGCATGAGGGGAATTCGAATTTTCCATCAGTGACACCTATTCTAGCCATAAAACAAACCTTTAAATGCATATGACAGCTGACTAGCAGTCCTAGAGACCTAAAACAATTAGGAGTGTAACTCCTCATTATGATCAAAAAAACCTTATCTAGGAATTAAACACTCCTTTTGACACCTATAACTCCATGAATTCGAATTTGATAGTGCTCATAACCCTCCAGCTGGCCCTTGATGACTCATGCTTTTAATGTTCCTAGAAACTAGGAGACTGTTCCTTGCTTTGTTTTGGCTGAAAAATAGGTCTTGGGATAGAGCTCATATCTTCTCATAAAAAATTTATTTGGAAAAACTGAAGGATTATTTTGTGAGCCAATCCATGCTGAACAAAAACCTCTCTTGAAACATCGTTCCTACCGCCCCGAATGAGTCTTTGAAAAACAGGTGTAAAAATATGCTTGTGAAAAATTGCACCTACAGCAGTTTCGTAGCGCACGTTTAACCATGAATTTCTCACACCTCATAATTAATTTGAAGAAACTGAATGAGGTTTTTGTAGTTGCATATCTTAGGAAGAAAATCCTTTTTCAGTTTTCAAAATTGAGTTCTCATCTGCTCAGGGATCTCCTTGGAAGTTGACTTCTAGAAACAAGGAGACAGAGTTCCTCGTTTTTAGAGTTTCATGCTTATGCTTGTCTTTGAATCCTTCTGCTGACCATGTTGTCTCTTTTAATCACATACATGCATTAAATTAACCATAGACCCTAATCAAATACCTGTGCTAAGATGAAAAACTCCTTTAATGCTGCTTGATGTCTCATGAGCAATACTAGCTATGAAATAATGACCATTTTCATAACATAGAGTTTTGAGTTCATGGATGTCCTCCCCTCACTTGATTTGCCTTTGCTAGACACTTATACTTCGTGAATGCTCCTTTTCAAACAATCCTCTTCAAAAAATATTTCCTTTTGTCTTTCAAAAATGGTCCATCAAATCACAATATGCAGCTACAACAGTTCTGTAGCGCGCTACGAAACTGTTGTGCATTAGGCATCACCTTCAGCAGTTTCGTAGCGCACTACGAAACTATTGAGTAATTACAAAACACAATTTTAAAACCAAAATCTAATTGTATTGAGCTTATTTTTCTTGAAATGGATTTCTCCATCTGTCATGAAGTTGTTCAAAACTGAATGTAGACATAATTCTTTTAAGGTAAACTTCAAAAGAGTAAAAGCTAGTTGAGAAGATGGGGAGGTTCCAAGACATGAAGTAATGAGTAGTCATGATCAATAATACACCTAGACAGTACTTACAATAAAAGAAACAAGATAGATTGGCAGACATCAATTTATTTTTTACTTCCTCATGGCTACAATCTTCTTCTTGAGTGCTACCTGTATTCCTTGAGTTGAAATGGAGAACTGCCTCACTTGAGCCTTCAAAGAACTCTGGTGTATGTTGACCTGAGCTTGCCAAGTGCTTCTTATGCATGAAAGGAACACGAAAGTGACCAAGACCAATTCTTCCTTACCTTGCCCCTTTTCTTTGAAATTTGTTTAGTGATAATAGAACCAATTGCATGAAGTCACAACACTCAACTGTAACATGATAATTAGATCACTACGATGCGTGACAACCGAGGTACGGCAACATCGAGTGGACAATGACGCAACAAAGGAGGAAGATTTTGTCAACCTCTATGGAACTTCAACCATATAGCAGAAGTGGCAATATGCGACGGAAGAAGCACTACGCGTAGTAATCACACCAAGGTGGCGTGCACAGAGGAAGATGAGGTGGAATGAGAGTGGAAGTAGAAGGCGGTTCTGGGTATGGATTAGAGGACGTGCGCGGTGAATGCAGCAAGGTTAGCCACGACAGAGAAGTACCGGTGCCCATCTACAACGGAGGGCATGGGTGTATGCTACACAACCATCGACCCAACTGAATTTGTGTGTAACAGGGGTTCACTAGGCCGATAAGACTGTAAGCAGAGCAGGGTGTTCCAAGGGAACTCTATCCACGGTCGGACGGGATAGAAAGAGAATTTCCCTGACCACTATCCCTGCAGTTCAACCAGAATGAGAAGACCTGGACGAAGGGATCCGACAGTTGTAGCAGGCCATTCGACGTGGTAGCTTGAGACTTCACGAACTGGAGGAAGTGGGGGCAAGGCTAAGGAGGAAAAGCGCGAAGCTAGACAAAGAAATTGACAAAATAAAAATAGAAGGCACACAAACGGGTCACGCGAGCATGTGAATGAAGGGACTAGACCTGGATGGCCCTCCTACGATACTAAAACAAGCCGTGACCCTACTATCATGGTTGCAACTACACCCAACTGAACAAGGGCGCACAAACGGTAATGCGCTATCTGATTCGAAGGTATGCGAAGGGTGCTCGCAGCTCGGGCTAGCAGGGAAAAGGAAGACTCGCACGAGGGGTGCGACCACCTGACTATTTGTAGGAGGCCCAGTCTCAGCACTCCATGTAGTTGAAAGAGGGCGCAGAACTATAAAACAATCTGCAGGAAGGTTGTGCGATTTAGCTGTGGCGCGCAGGGCCAGTAAAAAGCATAGAATGCATTCGCATACCTGGGGCTGCGCTGCCGCATGGGAGGGATGGAAGGTGACCGTTGTACAAGATGTCCCATTTAAGACACCGAGGAGTGGACGACGGGTAATTAAGAGATAGGGTTAACCGTCAAAATAGCATAAATGAGCCATGAATAGGGAACAAGGCTGAATTTGAATTCGAAATAGTATATAAAAAACAAGTGGAGTGTCACAAAAAAAAGTTTAGTGATTCGAAGATTAGGATGTTTTGGGTTCAAAACGATAGGAGAAAGATGAATGAAAAGTTGTTGAAAGAAAGCTCGTGGTTTTAGGAATTGCCGAAGGAACTACAAGAGTCATTATTCAGGTCGATAACCACCACTAAGGACATTACACAGAACCCTGTGCCTCAGGCAGGAGGAGCAACCAAAATCCTTAAATCGCCCACGACGTCGTGGACCAAGAAGGATCCCTAGGTACTAGGACCAATAAGGATGTCGCCACAGAATCTGTGATTTAGCAAGCTATCAATGGAAGAAAAGGCCAAAGTTGTTACTATTGAAAGTGACGATGAGGAAGAGGACCCTTCGACATATGTCGAAGAAATGGAACCCAAGGAAGATATTGACCAGTGCCAGGCCCCGTAAAACAACCCAAGTATGTCCCTCCATGGAAAGGAAAGGTCTGGGTACCTAAATATTTGGATGTTGTTCAGAACAATCTCATAACCCTGTGCCCTCCCCAAAGGGGTTTCGCTTGAAGGATCGGAGTTTGGCCACATCCCCTCGATGAAATTTGAGGATTGGGACCTCGCAGATACTGATAAGTTTTATCATTTGGAAACCAGCAAATTGATGGACCCAAGCACGGAGGGGGTTGTCACAACACTACAACTGAAGGAAGGGCTGTGAAAGGTGGAGGAGGCCGGGCTACTTCACCTCCTGGCGATTCCACATTTTCATTGGCCTCCAATTACAATATTGATCATCAGGCAATTGCTCTGCCTACTGCACAATGGGTACTTCTGGCTCAGCACACCCATCCCCATCACAGTGGAACTCATTCATAGGATCTCTAGGCTTCCATGCGAGGGAAGGGACCCCATGGAAATTGTGGGCACAGGTGGTGACTTGACCATTGTAGAAACTATGAAGAAGAAATACAACTTGGAGAAAAAGCAACGAGGGTATCTTATCACTAGCATTAAAAACATAGGGGTCCGCATCGCTACCCAATTGCTGGCCGGGAAGGTAATGAGAAAGTGCCAAGGCAGCAAGGTCCCAGCAACAGTCATTGCGTTAGCTTAGCAATGCGCAAAAGGGGTACAATTTAATTGGGCGCAGTTCCTCCAAGACGAATTCCTAACGAACTTCCGGGAGGCCCAGGAGGAGGGTAATACCTTCCACTATGCGTGGTTACTCTTATCCATATTATTGGTTATAACCAAATTGCCCAAAGATAGTCAGTTTCCTTCCTTAGACCAGGATTGACCAGAGGCAGCCAGATACGCGTCACTCTAGGCAATAAAGGATGTCACCAGAATATGTGAAGTCAAGATTTTCTGGATACTAATGGATGCAAGCATACGAAAATGGATCAGCTAGCAACCCCGCTTGACTACCAAAGTATATGACAGTGTGAAAAGTATTGCTGACTTTAAGGCAGATATGCACCACGTATATATCAGGGCATGCAAGGATCCTGAGCAGACATGGACCACGCTTCCATTCATTGCTATTGATGATGTTGTTTACACAGTGCTTGATACCTGGCCACCAGAATGGCGTGGACCAAATGCAGTAGGACATGATGAGGCCACAATCCAAAAGCAGAAGGCTGCCGCTGAATCCCTAGCACAGTAGAAGCAAAATGAATAGCTTGCTAAGGAAGTACAGGCGTCCCGAGAAGGAGCACAGGCCGCCACAGACAAGGGGACAACAGGAGAGGCTGCCCTAATAAAAGATGACAGCGGCATGCATGTCACTACAAAGCCACCAATGGATACTATGACAGAAGGTGCGAAGCCTAGCACCACTGGTGCACCCTTAAAACGCCCGCACGTAACAGAGCAGACAAAGTCAAGGAAGAAGGCCAAGGCATCCAAGCTGGATGCAGATCCTAGCACACTGACTGAGGGTGACCTAGGTGACATTGGGGATACAGTGCCCAAGTCTACCCGAGAGGTGCTTGATGAAGCCATCACAATGCAACAGACTGTGTTGGGGGCGCGTCGGACCGTCGGAAAATATGATTCCAGTCCCAACAATTCAAAATTATTGGAGATACTCTTTATCGTCGTGGGGCGGACTCTGTTTTTCAACATTGTTTGACTCATGAGGAAGCTGAAAGGGTCTTAAATGACTGTCACTCTAGAGCATGTGGCGGTCATATGTCTGGGTATGCCACTGCGTGCTAGCTATTTCTGGCTATTTTTGGCCGTCTATGTTTAAAGATTGTATCATTGCGGTCCGAAAATGCCACAACTGCCAAATTTTTTATCGAAAGATGCGCGCTCCACCTACTCCTCTTCACCCTATCATTGTCGTTGGTCCTTTTTCCAAATGGGGTATCGATTTTATTACATGTAACCCTCACTCAGCTGGGGGGCATGCATACATTATCCTTGCGGTAGATTATTTTACCAAGTGGGCCGAGGCGATGCCTACATTTGAGGCAGGCAGAAAAATAGCTGCGATTTTCGTATTCAATCAGATCATTGCTAGGTTTGGTGTTCCACAAGCGATTATCACTGATCATGGGCGTCATTTTTGAAACGTTATGATGACAGAACTTACAGACCAGCTTGGCTTGCATCACGACAATTCAACTCCTTATTACCCACAAGCTAATGGCCTGGTTGAATCCATCAACAAAGTTCTCGTCATCATGATCCGATGAATCATTGGGATTCATCAGTCGAATTGGCACAACATGCTATTTTCAGCACTATGGGTGTCTCGAACCTCAGTTAAAACATCAACAGGGTTCACTCCTTTCCAACTAGTTTATGGTTTGGAAGCTGTGTTACCCATTGAGTGCGAAATCCCGTCATTGCGAATGGCCATCGAGTTACTTCCAGCTACTTCCGAAGAGGAAAGACGTTTGTTATACTTGGCTCAGCTAGATGAGAATCACCGTGATGCTACACTAGCAATCGAATCTCATGCCAAACGTATTAAAGCTCAGTATGATCGAAATGTGACCCCTCGAAATTTTTCGGAAGGAGATCTAGTCTTATTGTACGATCAAGCAAATGATAAATTAGGCGCTGGAAAATTCGTGCCTATGTGGCATGGTCCTTATGTTGTCAAGCGAAAGCTAGAAAAAGGGGCCTATGAATTGGTAGACTTTGACGGGGTCTCTTTAGGTAAACCCAGAAATGGTCTTTACCTGAAGAGGTATTATGCTTAAAACGAGTGTTGAGATTTTTTACTTAGGTTAGTTTTTTCTTCTAGCTGGTGTGTTTTAGATAAAAGTGTGCTTAGCTTAGAGAGTGAGTTTTTCGTCGTTATTCCTGCTTATCTTGGTTTTACGTTTGATGTCGCAGATGTCGACGCCTCTCCAAACATACATTGGTTTCGCTGATGGTGCTTGTCGTAGTACACGGAATATCTCTTCCGCAGCTTGGTTTATCTATTCGCCCTCTGACGAGTTAGTTTCTATGCATGGGGTGAGCCTCGGTCAAACAACAAACAACATTGCAGAATACAGTGCAGTGATTGAGTTATTGTCTGAATCTATTTCATTTGGGATTCGACATTTGATTGTGAGGTTGGATTCGGAACTCGTTGTATTACAGCTTAATAGATTTTATGCCATTAGAAATCCTGTGTTATTAAGGTTGTTTTTGAGAGTGCGTCTCTTGAACGTGAATTTGACTATATTGAATACCAGCATATTCCAAGATCTTTAAATACATTAGCAGATGCAATTGCTTCTCAAATGTTAAGTAGACATGTGCGATAATCATACAAGTAAATTTAAAAACATTCCATAACATGTTTAACAAGACAGGCTAGTAATAACGATATCATATATATAGGAGTGTGTCAAAAAATACATCGTCCTCGATCATAGGTTGAAAAACACCTTATGATCGGCAAAAATGATAGGTACAAAAAGAAAAATGTCATGTGTGACTACAATAAGAGATCATCCCATCACTGGTGATGATCTCGATACGAAACCACCGCACGGGCCACCTTACAAAGGAACCTCCTAAAAGGTCCAGGGACCCCAATCACATAGCGCTGAAGTCGACGAGGGATGTCGTCTATGCTGGTCTCAAGAATGTCCCCTGTCAGACGCTCTAGATGGCTCTCCAACTCGGCTAAAGTCTCTGTTGATTCGTCCTTTGGGGCTGGAGCCGGTGCAACTGGTTGTTTTCTCTCGAAAGGCCGGAGAGCGGCTGGTCGCTGTGGGCCCACATCTGCATTTTAAAATTATTACTATCAGTTTTGAGACGATATAAAAATAATAAAAAATTAAAATTAGGAAAGTGTTGAAAATGATTACCTGAGTCGTCCCACTGCTCTCCTGGAGGAAGAGCCATGTCTGGGTCTCCACGAAAGTCAACCCCAACATAAGGAAAATCATGGATAGAAAAAACCTAGTGCTCCAACCATTGGAAAAACTCAGGTTTGAACCGGACGACCTCGGTCCCCTCGTCAGGATGACAGGCCATGACTACGACCCATCGCATCAGTTTGGGCTCTCGGGGATGCCCAGCTCCAACTGTAAGGTGCTGCGGGATAAACATAGGAATCTTCTCTAGGCCAAGGCTCACGACTAAAGCTCCATAACCAAGAGTCTTCAGTCGTCCGTTCTTGGCCCTGATCAATTGGCCCTTCACATTGGCCAACACAGCATCGCACCAGTTGAAGACGGCTCCCTGAAAGCAATCAACTGCCATACGCATCTGGGATCCGGTGGAAATATGTAATGCGGCAGCTCCGCAAAGTCTAGTAACAGTGAATGTAATCACCTTGAGCTCAGGAAGGGATATGGTCTTTATGTCTATCCGTTTGTCTCTAGACTGGCTGTTGCAGTACTCTAATCGGAGACTATCGACGGATTGGCCACCCGCCCTAGTCCCGAACAGGGTCAAGGCAACGCCTCTCTTAGGCAAACCAAAAAGTATATATCCGCCAGCTCGATCTCGAGCTGGTGGCCACCAATGAAGAAACACTGGTCCTGGACGTTCCATCTATCAACCATCCACTGCAAGAAATCCACTTGAGCCCTCATGCCAGGAATGGCCCAGTATTTGTATAAGCCGCATGCCCTCAAAGCATCAAGCGAAGGTTGATGATTCCATGTGGCAGCATCCACATCCTCGTGCTCTCGTTCGCGCCAATCTAGCATGGTGTACTGCCTACATCAAGCCAAAAGATCAATTAGAAAGCTAGAATGATTTTTCTTTGGTCCATTTTTGAGAGTTTTTGGGTTAAAAACCCTCGCGGCAGGTCCCACACCCTTCCTGTTGGACACAGTGCGTGGGACCGCACTTTGTCCACATGGAAGGTGCGGACCCCGAGCTTTTTCCCAATGGAGAAAAATTCGGGGTCCGCAGGTTCGTAGTGGTGAGCTTGCGTACCCCGAGCGCGGGTTTTTTGCCTAAAAACCCTCCTCAAAAACGAAATAAAATACTAAGTTGAAAAATTAAACGGTTAAAAAACAAGAGAAGGATGATGTGGATTACCTAGTGAAGACGACGTCCGATTCCGACGGTTGGATTTTCCGCAATCCTCTCGGGAATTTTTCAGAGCAAAAGCATTATTTCCTCACCCAAATCACAAATGGTAAAAATGAATGGTAAAACCCCATTTTTATAAGTTTTTTGAGTAAATAAATTGCAAATTTGTTTATGTTTCACTTTAAAAAGGTATTATTGCGACATTTTTATCTCTTTCAAGCAGGTATGAGTAATGTTTGTGTTTTTGTGCAAGATAACATGATTATTCAGGCGAAATCTATCATTTTCAACCAAAGTCACCTTTTAAGCCCTTTTTTGACTCCTAAAACATGAAAAGGTTGCCGAGTTTTTCTTTTAAGCTCGTTAAAACGGAATTAAAAAACGGTCGATTTACACCTCTTTTTTGACCGTAAAAACATAAAAAGATCTCCGGATTTTTGTCGTTTCAAATTCAATATTGGTTATAAAACGACGTGTCCTTGGTCACTTTTTTACTTTTTCAGATCAAAGACACTAATAACAAAAAGTATTCCTTGGTCGTTAAAGATCAAGCAATTCTCTCAAGTATTATTTTATACTTTTTCTAGCTTGGGAGACACAAATTTATGAAAAGTCAAACCCTGGAGTCTTCTTAAGTTTTTTCAGACTCTCTAAAAATGAAAAATGCCGAGTTTCTCCTATACTGGACTCGTTAAATTTCGACAGTAAAGGACCTGTTCTATTACAAACAGGAACAGACCACTCCTTCTTATGGTTCGAATTTAAACTAAGTTGGACTCACCCGAAGGGTGAGCTTATAATCAAGCATATGTTATCCTCCTCAAGCTTGTAAAAAATAAAGAGGTACTTGCCAGAAATGGTGGGGGAAAAAGAGAGAAAAATGAATCTATTTGTCATACTTTTTAACCACTCTTGAACACGACACTTTCATTTACCTGGGTTGGGAAATCCTTTGCCTAACAGTTGATCAAACCACATTGAAAGTCTTCAGCTGGTTTCTGGGTATTAACTTTGGGTCAATTGTCACCAAACCATCTGTTGTGTCATTATGTGTTCAAGAGGTCAGTGCAAATAATCCATTGATCTGCAAAACATCTGTCATCCATCTTGACCATCCCTGAGTTAGTCCTTGCAACTAAATTTCTTCAAACTTGATCTATGATTTCGTGTTGTAGGCTTGCCTATGTCGGATCACTTTCTATCGACTTCAGATATTTATCTAGAAAGATGATCTAGAAATCGCCAGTACCTTGGGATCTGCATGCCTCAATGGCGGGTTTCTCGCCTTCGAAGATAGGTTGCATCATTGACCTTCAATCGAAGGATTCCGTAACATGTTTGACATCGACACATCTAATCACATCTCATGGATTTTACTGAGTACTTTGAGAGCCATTGTCATTATTGGTGGTTTCTCTCACACTTGTTAACAATTTACATCATCGACTGGTAATCAAGTGGTTTCTACCATGTTCGACTTCGACACCTTCATTCGCATGGATAGAATCGTACTATTTCGGGAAGTAGAAATGAAGACCCTAGATCTAGTTTCCACCATCCAAGCTGCGAGGAATTTTGTATTCATTATGTTGTAGACTATTCATAAACAGATGGCTGTGTCCATACTGCGTCTACATGTGTCTATACTTGTGATGTATTACAAGATCGTTCCTATATCAGAGCAGTAGTTAGTTTTCTAGTTAGTTTTGATCTGAGTATGGGAATGCCAACCTCAAAGATGATATGATCTCATATATATATTTTGCATTTGAATGTTTTTACAGGTTCCAATCGGGCTCTCCACAAGATGATCCTTGAAATGATAAAGTAATTCACTCTTCCTAAATGATAAATGAAATCCTCTTCTACTACAGACTTCGCACTTTAGGGGGCAATTTGTTACACAAAAATACCGTCACCATGATTATTTGCAGTTAGTATGGGTCTATCATCACTTATACTATCCTCCTAAGAAAGTCTCAGACCTTAGCTCTTCATGTCAAGCTTTGCAAATGAGAGAAAGACATTGAAAATCAATATTACTCGGGTTCCGCACTTTCTCTCACTTTTGCCTGTGGGCCCGCACCCTTTGTTCATATTACCTGCGTATTTTCATGCTCTGTCTATAAAGGGGTGGATGCGTACCCCTGTAAAAGTCAAAAAGGCACAATTTTATCCTAAAAAACTCACTTTGGGTTAATTCTCGATGTTTCTAGAAGGCATTTTGACGTGGATTGTTCGCTCCAAGGTGGTTCACGCATCCCAAAAGAGAAGGAGCCCCTTGATAGGAGGAGCTATCCCTTTGAAGGAGGGCTTTAACCCTTTGAAGGAGGACCTAGTAACTTCCCTACATTGCACTATAAATTAAGGCATTGGGTCAGTTGCTGGGGAGGATAGAAGCTAGACATTTTTTAGGGTAAATGCTGATGGAATTGGGACTTCCTAGTTGAACTTGAAAGGAGAGATCACATACCTTTTGGTTTCATTGGGAAGTGAGTGAAACTTGTAAAAGTAGAGGAGACTTCTTGTCGGACCCTGGGAGGAGCTTGTACAGCATCAAGGCACAGGTTGTAAAGTTCTTCTTTCATTTGAATTAATACAATCAGATTCATTTTTCTCAACAAATTGTCTTATGTGGTTTGTTTCATAATCTCCTTGATCATTATGATGAATATGCTTTATGATATTGGATTTTCAGGTGCTATTTAATCTGTTTGCTTGTTTGTGTTTGCAGACTTCCACTTCAAGGAAGCTCATTTGGAGCGAGGCAGCGAGGCTTCCACAAACTTGCATTGGACCCAAGGTAGGCCTAAAACACTTCTTTGGCTTTGTTTTTAATTGCATATTTAGAGAAAGATAGTTTTTGATTGGCTTGCTTGTCACTAGATATCTTTGGATACTAGGAAGGTCGATCTTGTCTGCAACCTCGACCCATTCCATGTGACAGCGAGTTCATTGACATGTTCATTTACCCAGCCACTTCCCCGTTGATGATGATTCCTCCTGGCAGGCTCTCTGCTGAAATGCAGAGAATTTTACATATTTCAAAGGGCTACAGCATTGGTGATTGGTATTTTTACCAAAACCACACAGTGACAAGGATTTATGGTTTTCAATTATCCCCCTACAAGCTGCTGAACTATGTCCCCATGAGACTCTTTGCCCTGGAATACTTCAGGAAATTTAGTACTGCAGATTTGACTCATTTCCATGGTAAAAGCAAAAAGACACAGCTCAAGATAAGACATCAATTGGGACCTTTTGTCTTCAATAAGAGGGAAGAAGCGTGGCATGATGTAGACAAGATACCAAGAGATGAAATTATGCTAAAACGAAGCTTTTATTGGGCACCATATGACCCTGAAAATTTCATAAGCTTTAGAAGAGTCAAAAACAAGCTTGCAGGATATGTGCACCAAAGAATCCCTCAAATTGAACAATATGCTAATCAACAGGAATGGGTAGATGGTACACTAGTTGAAGAGCTTACTGAAGAAGAGAGATTAGAAAAAGAAATGAAATACTTTGAGATGACAATTGACCTGGATTCTTTTGGAAAGGTCCCTTTCACACTGCCTCAACACATTGGAACGAGCACATCATCTGCCACACCTCCACAACAACTTGTCCAAGAGACTACTCCACCTACAGGGAAAGGAAAAGAAGTACAACATTCAGAGCAACAAAATACAATGGCAGATCAGCCATCTACAACCCAGGAAAAGGGTCAAGAGCAAGGCCCTTCAACACAAGCAAAGGCAACAAAGGTCCCTGTGTTACAAACTCCTCTTAATGAGGAAAGGCCAAAAAAAGGGACAAACCAAAAGAGACACCCACAGGGGCATCTACAGAATAGCAAGGTGAGAAGAGGCAAAGGCTGAACCCTTACTCTGAAGAAGAGTTCACAGAGTAAACAACAGGCAACCTAAGGGGTGAGGGAACATCTGAACAGCAGATCCCTCCATTTTTGGAAACATCTACGAGCTCATTTCAGCAGGAGCAAGAGAGACAGCCTGGTGTAGAGGTTATATCCACCAAGCAACAGAGCAAGCAAGGCTCTGACATCAAGAGAGCATTCACTGAAATCAGGGCCAGGAATGAATGAGTAAGGTTCCAGTTATATAACCAATTGTTGAGAATGGCTCCCACCAATCAACAAAGGCTAATGGCAGCCTATGATATTCAAGCAGGGAAGATGACCCTTAGTCACTTCAGGCCCACCATATAGTAGCCACAGTCAACTGCTGATTATATCAGGACCAATTTGGAAGTTCTTGCTAAAGACATCCACCCAATGGACCAGATTGAGTTACACAAACAGGCCAGAGAAATGGTATACTCTACCTTGGCAGACAAAGCATTACTGGCTCATAAACTGTATAACTCATTGTACAACACTTCTACCCAATTGGAGCTGGAAAATGCCTCCTCATTACCCAAGGATAATATATTAAAATCCTTGGAAGAGATTATCATAGAATTGCGACATGATCCCAAGGATCCCAAAGGCGCACAGGCCTTAATAAGGAAGAAGGAGGAAGAGATAGAAGCCCTTAGAAGACAACTTAAGCTACCAGCTACAATACACCCTCAGACCACAGAGGTGGCATAGCAAAAGGAAGAGGAGGATGTGGTAAGTTTATTAATGAGGGTGAATCAAAGATTGCTGGATACAGAGAAAGCCTTGGAAGCAGCACTACAATGAAAACAGGAGGAGTTGGCCTCTCAGCCAGCTCAAACAGCTCCAACTCTTACAGTTCCTCCTCCAGTAGTCACCATAACAACCCCTCCCACTGATCCAACATCAACAGCAGGTACGTTGACTTCAGCAGCAACTACAGCAGCAGTAATACAAGATGCCAGCTTAATCATGGAAGAGATGATGAAAGAAATAAAGGCTTTGGAGATCCAAATGGTAGAATTAAAAGAAGCCAAGGAAAAACTGGCCAAGATTGAGGTAAGTTATGACAAATCAAAAATGACTGTAGCTGAGAAGACAAGGGAAGTGAGGGCCTTGGAGAATAAAATAAAAGACTTGAAGAAGGACCTCACTCTTCATAAAACTCTAACATAAATCAAGACTATTTTGTGGGATAAGATTGGCCAGTCTATTGCTGATCAATGGACAGCAATACAAACTATTTTTGACCAGATGGAATTGATAGGGTTAGCTCAATACGAAACTCAAAAGGCCAGAGCATTATTGGCAAACAAGCCTGAGCAAGCTAATCAATTGATTCACTTTTTGAATACTCATACCAGTGAGAAATTGGCATCTCCAGACATTCAGAACAGGACAAAGACTATTTTGAGAGTCAAGAAGGTGCTGACCATGAGGAATTTTGTTCAAACTGTAGAAAGAAAATGTCAAGAAATGCAGACAGAGGTAAATGCTTTCAGACATAAATTTGTAGTATTACAGAGCAAAGGTTTACCCAGCCTATTCACTAGCAATGGGAGGCTGTTAAAACATGAACAATATGCTCACGAGCTAAATACCTATGTTACTAATCACATTACAGCATAATCAAGCAGCTCAGAAGAGACAGTGCCTCCCTCTGGACAAAGTTTATATGATAAACTGGAAAATTTGTTTTTTATTGAGCATGAGATGGCACATCTCTTTGAAGTCCAACCAAATTATTACAGATATACTGAAGCTGATGAGACATTGATTAAACTGAAAAAGCATCAATTACCAACAGACCAATGGTGGAAGAGCATGCTGGAGGTCTTGCCAAGGTATTTTGATTCTCCTTTTTGTAAACTGTCTGCATTACAAGTAAATGGTAATATACGCGTCTCCTATCAGAAAATCAAATCAACAAAGGATGGAATTCGTGCTAAAATGGCGTTCAAACAAACTCAGGCACAAGTGGCAAGTGACAGTACATCAGGAACGCAAATCAGAGAAGCAGCCAACAACCGACTATCTGAGCCAAAAAGTCAGCAATAACGGGACACCTAAAGCGGCCAGTACATCATAGTTATTTATTCATTCATTTCTACGTGGTTTTCCACATCAGTTATTGCCCCTGCCAAAGTAGATGGATAAATTTATTACTTGATATTTTACTACGGGATATTTTGTAAACTTATTATAAATACTTTCTCAAGATATGTATTGTTGTTGGCTGGTGAAAATCATTCTGGACCTGCTCTGTAAATTTTTTAGAACTCTTTCTAAAATAAAAATTGTTGTAATGCTATGTTGGTGAACTTGTTGGTTATGGAATCCATGGCAAAAGGATATATTGCAAAATTCTCGTGTTAACACATGGACCAATAAGTCTTCTTTACTCTTATGTTACCATGTGTGTGTTTATTTATCATCTAAATATCATGTTCTAAGTTATAGGAAAAAAGGATAACCCAAAATTTACTTTGATGTACTCTGTGTTCAATTCCTGTAATTTTTTATGTTTTCCACAGGACTAGCATAGGCAAAAATTCTTGACTGCTCTTGTCTCCCTGGTTCTTCCACTCTAAATATCATCAAGGAATTCTTAACTGCTCCCTCATAATGTTTACACAATTTCCCTCTGTTAACATAATGAAAGATTCTTGATTGCCTTTCATTCCTTGACCTCATTTCATCTTGATTCCGCTTGAAAGTTTTTATGTGTTTAACTATTTTGCTCTGTAGTTTTCCTATTTCCGAAGGAACCATACCCATAGGTTTATTTCCATTAGACTCCATCAACCCAATGGTCTGAACTTCTCTCAAGTTACAGCCTTGTTCTACTGAATGTCATCTTCCAAACACCAAGCAAAACTTGTGCTTCATAACTAGCCTAACATATAATCAAACAAATCTAAATCACAAAGAGGGAGCCCTCTCTGGTTGTAGATTGGCTGGGATCTGCAGCTAAAAGATTGCTTAGTGGTTACCTCAACCATATTCCCTTATGGAGGTAGGGAACAACCTTAGTGATAACACCTACAACTTTTGTTTAGGGTTTTTTTAAATAACATTTATAATTGTGCTCCAATAAGGTTGTGAATCATGATGTTTTGGATTAGTTTTATTACTATGATATCTTTTCCTTTTCTAGTAGAATATGTTCCACTGAAAACATAAACACACGAATTTGGTGGGAGAGATACTAACATATAAGTTTATGGGATAGCCTTTGGTACAACTATGTCTATTTCTTATGAATTATATGATGTTGGCATTGTATTGTATCATCATGGATTCTTTCCTAACAAAATTTCATGTAGCTATTTTTCAAATAAATCCAACTCTAGATTGGAATCCCTGAAACACCAGCATGGATCTTACGACCTTAGAGAGTTTGAGCAGTCTCTCATTTGGAATCTAGACACCAAGGGAGATCATCATCCTCGCCTTGCAAAGAGATGTAGGTGCTCATTATAACTATTAGCCTCTCTTTCTTGTTGATCCCATGTTTAGATTCCCATCGTCTATAGAAAAAAATTCCTTTTTTTCAGTTTTTCAATTGGTTTTTTAGATTGACACTAATATTTTGGTGCACTCTATCAATTATACAATTTTTTTCATTTCAAACTTTGAAATCTTTCCAAAACACTCATTAGTCCACACATTAAATTTTTGTACAAAAATATTAGGTCCCTATAATACTAGTGATTCCCCCATTATTATTTTCATTGTAGCCCTTATTGTCAATGTTGTTCCCCTATTGTCCCTATATTTTTATTATTATGCCCCATTGAAGCCCACTTTTGTTATTGTTGTGCCCTTATATTATTATTGTTATGTCCTCTTTGATTATATTGTGACCCAATAGACTCCTATATATAGAGAGGATGCTTTGTCATTTGTATCATCGAAGAATTGTTCATTTGTGTAATATAAAGAATCTTTCCCCCTCAAAGAGGCTGATTATGAAGGCATTTATCTATATTTTCTTCTATTTTGTGAGCTCATTGCATAACATTTGGTATGAGAGGTTTGGATTCTAGGGTTTCACTTCTCTAAATAGGTTATCATGGAATTTTCTCTATAACTTGTCTTTTGTGATGTTTCAGAGGCTAAAACATAAACCCATTTGAACTGTAATCTCTCTAAACCTAGTGTCCAAATTGCAAAATTTGTCTCCCTATATATTCAGAGATATGATCCAAGGACGTTAAGGTTTTTTGCAGGATCCCAAATTATATCTCAAACAAGTGACCTGGGGAAAATCGTCATAAATTTGTTTCTGAGCATCAGATTGAAATTTTGTAAGAAGTTATGCAAAGAGGAAGGCTTGTATATTTCTATGTATCGGTTTCAGGTGATGTGGTCACAACAGTGACATGTGGAATTTTGTACAAGTTCTCTATACTGAACTAGTCTATAATCAGATCATCATGGGAGATTTGGCATAATTCTTCTTTGGAGAATCCAATCTTGATCATACTCACATGTTTATAAAGTGGACTCACAGGGATATCACAAGATGAAATTTTAGACCTTGGAGATCTGAAATTGCAGAGATACAATAGATTCAATATTGATCTCCTACAAATTGAAACAAATGTGTGTAGTTTTTTTAAATTTTTACATAAGTTTGGTTTGAAAAATTAGTTTGAAGAAACTCAAAGGGCATAGTGAAGCATTGTTATCATTAATTGATGCCCCAAAGAAAGAAAATGGAAACACCTAGTAAGAAACTTGAAATCTCTAGCATGACTCATGAAGAAGAGGAAGAAATTCAACATGATATATCAAAATTACGAGACCAAGTGCAAAAAATTTTACTCTCACAAAAAGTAAAATAAGCTAAGATGGATGGTTGGTTTAAAGAAAGGCATGGAAGATAAGATAGATGGTATGAAAGACAACATTGAAGATTAGAAGAAAGACATGGATGGTTGGAAGGAAGGTTTGTTAATGTTGCTACAAGAAAGGCTTCCTAATGGCAAAATGGTAGTAGAGGAAATTCATAATGAGAAAAAAAGAAGTGTTAATCATGATTTGAAGATTGACAACATTTAAGATTTGAAGAAAGACGTGGAAGGCTTGAAGGAATGTTTGACAAGGTTTATACAAGAAAGGGTTCCTAATGGCGAAAAGGTAGTAGAGGAAACTCATGACAAAAACAAAAGAAATGTTAATCATGATTTCATAGACCCTAATGTTGGAAGAAAGACCCACCATTTTCCAAAGATCAATATGAGGAAGTTTCATGGTAAGCATCCCGTAACATGGATACTATAGATAGAACGATATTTCTATCTCCATAATGTGCAAAACATGCAAAAGATATGCATTGCAAATTTATATTTGGAACCAAATTAGTTTGTATGGTATCGATGGCTTTGCTCTCATAAATAAATTGTCACTTATGCAATTTTTATGAAAGAAATGATAGCACATTATGAGGATACAAAAAGCAACATCATTTTTAGCCAATTGATAAATCTAAAACAAAAGGGTTCAATGATGGAGCACATTAAGGACTTTAAAAAATTGAATAGAAGGGTAAAATATATTCCATGGGAGCATAGGATTGATGTATTCATAGAGACTTTAAAGGATAACATCCAACATGAGTTTCACCTTTGGGAACTTGATTCATTGGAGAAGGAATTCAGGTTGGAAAGAAAAATGGAAAACAAAATTATGGCAACAAGGAAGCCTACCACTCACAACTATAAATATGGAAGTGTTATTGCTCCTAGCCTTTCACAACCTACAAGGTTGAAACCACAACAATTGTAAGAAAAAAAGCAAAAGGGATTTGTTACAGTTGTGATAGTAAATGCATTAAAGGTCATAAGTGTGCTGAGAATAAATTATTTTACATATATTGTGAAGAGGAGGAAGAAAATGAACATGAAACATCAAAAGAAGAGGATATACACCAAGAACAAACCCTAGAGAAAGAAGAAATGAATCCCAACATATCTTGTAATTCATTGGCTGGAATTACCACTCCTCAAAATATCAAGATAGAAGGACATATCAAGAAGAAAAAGGTAGTAATGTTGATTAATTCGGGAAATAACGATAATTTTATTCATTGTAAGATAACCAAGGAATTGAATTGCTTCCTTAGCTAGCACCAGAGTGTCAAGTGATGGTTACAATTGGGGGAACCATAAATTTCTCTGGAAAGTGGCATAATATCAAGATATCCATGGGCGAATATGTATTGAATAGCCCAATGCTTTCCATTCCAATGGGTGGTGTTGATGTTGTACTAGGAGTCCAATGGCTAAAATAGCTTTTAATTTACAAGGAATTTTCATGAAATTTTATTGAGAATGGAAGGAAGTTGAATTAAGGGGTATCGCAGGGAAACTAGGAAAGATAATCAACTCTAACGGAATGACAAACCTTCTGAAGAAAGAACAACAAGGCGTAATTGCACAATTTTGTTCGCTAGAGGTTAACACATCGAAATCATATATTTATCCATATCTCCAAAAAGTCTTGGACAATCATTCCAACGTATTTGAGACTCCCAAAAGCCTCCGACTTATTCGCAATCATGATCATGCTATTCATTTGATTCCAAGAAGTGTTCCTCCAAACATTAGGCCTTATAGATATCGCTATCCCCAAAAGAGTGAAATTCAACATATGGTTGCAGAAATGTTAGAGGCTAGTATAATTCAACCTAGTCAAAGTTCTTTCTCTCCTCTAGTAGTGTTGATGCACAAGAAGGATGGGTCATGGTGCATGTGTCTAGATTACAGGGAGCTCAAAAAGCTCACTATTAAAGATAAATTTCCCATTCCTGTCATTGCTGAATTATTTGATGAATTTCATTGATCAATTTGCTTTACCAAAGTTGGAGCTTCATTGAAGATATCATCAAATCAGAATGAAAGCTGAAGATATTATGAAAACATCATTTAGGATTCATGAGGGTCATTATGAATCTTTGGTCATGCCTTTTGGCCTTACCAATGCATCTTATACATTTCAAGGTTTGATGAATTCCATTTTCAAAACCTTCCTTAGAAAATTTGTGTTGGTATTTTTTATGATATACTAATCTACAACAAGTCTTGGAAGGATCATGTTCAACATGTCTACAAGGTGCTCAAACTATTGGAGGAGAAATAATTATATGGAAAAAGCTCCAATTGTTTCTTTGGAGTACAAGAGGTGGAATATCTGGGTCATATTGTATCTCATGAAGGTGTAAGGTAGACCCTAGCAAAATTAAATCCATTAAGGAATGGAAAATCCCCACATCCATAAAGCATCTACGTGGATTTCTCAAGTTGACAGGGTATTATCGCAAGTTTGCTAATAATAATGGGAGAATAGCAACACCTCTTGCAACATTATTCAAGAGAGATGCATTTTCATGGACTCTAGAAGCAATGAAAGCCTTTGAGCATCCTAAAGAGGCAATGTGCCAAGCACTGGTCTTAGCTATGTCGGACTTCACAAAAACCTTTATTGTGGAATGTGATGCCTCAGGAAATGGAATTGGTGTTGTTTTAATGCAAGAAGAAAGGCCCATTTCTTTTGAAAGTCATCCAATCAAATGAAAGTATTTACAAAAAGATATTTATGAGAAGGAAATGGTAGCAATACTACATGTACTTAATAAATGGCGACCCTACCTAATGGGAAGACACTTCAAGGTAAAAATGGATCATGATAGTCTTAAACACTTTTTAGAACAAGGATTATCTTGATAAGAACAACAAAAATGGGTCACAAAGATGTTGGGTTATGACTTTGAAATCATCTACAAAAAAGGGAAGCAAAATTTTGTGGTAGATACACTCTCAAGAAAGGATGAGGATGTGGAAGCATTGCTTTGTGCCATTTCTATTATCCATCCAGATTGGATAAACGAAGCAAGGGATGAATGGAAGAATGACGAAGAAATGTCGGCACTTATTCAAAATATAAAACAAGATCCCAATACATATGAAACATTTAGCTGGAAAAATGATTCGTTATGGTACAAACATCACTTATACCTATGTAATAATTCCCAACTCAAACAAAAGACTCTTATGGAATTGCACAGATCTCCCTTGGGAGGGCACTCAAGATTTTTAAAAACTTACCATAGGGTTAAGAAGGATTTTTTTTGGGATGACCTTAGATCGGATATTCAAAAGTTTGTTGCGGAATATTTGGTTTGCCAACAAAATAAAGTTGAAACAATTAAGACCCCAGGTCTATTACAACCTTTATCCATTCCAACTGAATGTTTGGAGGAGGTCTTAATGGATTTTGTCATAGGTTTACCCAAGTCTAAAGGAAAGAGTGTCATCATGGTGGTAGTTGACGAACTTACCAAGTATGAACACTTTTGTACATTATCGCATCCATTTAAAGAAATTACAGTTTATAATGCATTTATGGAAACAATTCAAAAGCTACATGGAAACCCAAAGATTATTGTAAGCGACAGAGATCCCATTTTCACTGGAAATTTTTGGACAAAATTATTTTCTTGTCTTTGTACTAAGTTAGCTCATAGCTCATGTTATCATCCTCAATATGATGGGAAAAATGATATAGTAAACATATGTTTGGAAGGATATCTTCGTTGCTTTCTATCTGATAAACAAACACAATGAGTCAAATGGTTGCCTATGATAACATTTCCTTCCATACTACAACAAAAATGACCCCATTTATGGAACTTTATGGATATCATCCACTGTCCATCACATCATATTTAAGAGAAAATTATAAGGTTCAAGCAGTGAGAGATCACATCGAGCATCAATAAATGGTTCTCCAACTCTTAAATGGTAACCTCACTTTGGCGCAGAATAGAATGCAACAACAGGTAGATCAACATCGTAGTGAAAGGAGTTTTGATATAGGTGACTGGGTATTCCTATAGCTACAACCGTATAAACAAATGTCCCTCAATCAAGCTAAGAAGGATAATAAATTATCACAAAAGTTTTATGGTCTGTACAAGTTGTTGCAAAAGATTGGTACTATGGCTTACAAATTGGAGCTTCCTGCAACTTCTCGAGTGCACCCAGTTTTCCATGTTTCATGCTTAAACAAGGTTATGGGTGACAAACTCCCAGTTCAAAAAATATTTCCAAAACTTGACGAGGAAGGAAAAATCATATTGGAACCTGAAGCAGTCATAGAAACAAGAACTCGACAACTATGAAATCGATCCATTTCGAAGTATCTCATCAAGTAGAAGAACTTAACCGCTAAAGATTCCACATGGGAGGGTAAGAATTTTACACAAAAGCATCCAGAACTACTCAAGAGTTGAGGAGAACACTTCTTTGAAGGAGAGGGGCATGTTAGGTCCTTGTAATACTAGTGATTCCCCCATTACTATTGTTAATATAGCCCTTATTGTTGTTGTTGTGCCCCTATTTCCCCATATTGTTATTATTGTGTCCCATAGAAGCCCACTATTGTTATTGTTGTGCCCTTATATTATTATTCTTATGTCAGCTTTGATTATATTGTGACCCCTTAGACTCCTATATATAGAAAGGAGGTTTTTTCATTTGTATCATCCAAAAAATTTTCATTTGTGTAATGTAAAGGAGGTTTCCCCTTCGAAGAGGTTCATTTTCAAGGCGTTGGTCTATCTTTTCTTATATTTTGTGAGTTGTTTGCATAACAAACAACATGAAAAGGTCAGAGAAGGACATGTAACAGTCAGCCTAGAATTTTAATTGTAGGCCTTTTGAAATTCACAAATTTGGTGTAATGGAATGGAAAAAGTGACCTGTGAGAGGAAAACACCCTTTGCTTTTTTGTGGTATGATAGGATTTATATTCTCATAATTAAAAGCATTGTGACACTCTACTTTGAGTAAGTCATCTACTAGTAAGAAAGTTTCTTCACATCAGACTGAGGTTTTTTTTTGGCTTGAGGTGAGAATGTATGATATATCTAAATTTTACAGTGTTCAAACTACTAGTGAATATTCTTGTGGGAGCTCAAACAACAAAAATATTGCACACAATGCATATTAATTTTCATCACATTGCTATGTGAAAAATTCAAACCCTTACTATTTATCAACTCTTATTGAAGTGGAATATCATCTCTAGAGTCCTAGTTTCTCCTTTTTTGTTCCATATATCAAGATGTTTGGTGACTATAGCACATCTGAGTTTAAAATGGATTTGAACCAATTACCCATATTCACATATAGTTGGTTTCTAGGTTTGAGCTGTGATATGAACACAAATATCCTCCCCCTATTGACTCATCAATTAATGAACTAAACCAAAGTTGGATTCTACAAATACAAAATATATTTACTACATGGAAATTTGAGAAAAATGATATGTTGGGTCCATATGAATATCTTATTTTTACACCGAATAATGATCATGAGTTTGGTTTGAGAAAAGGTGCTCTGGTAGGAAACTTACCACCAAATATATACTGAAGCAATTTGGTTAATATTCTTATACGATTATTTGACAATATAAGTTGTAGTAGAAAAGGGATGTTGTAGAAGTGTTAAAGACCTAGTTTGTCTAGATTTTGATGCTTTTCATCCACCACAACAAGATATTATTCTCCCCTATAAGAATAAAAAAATCTTCAGGTACAAGGAAACAGTCTCTAATGATCACTTTATTGACTTAGAAGAAGTGTTTTATCGATAAATGAAGCCAACCAATGTCAATGTTAGAAATATTTATCAGCTTTATTAAGTTTGATCAACCAATAAGCCAATGTGATTGCAATAATTTCAATTAGAAAGAAACTGGAGACATTTATTGAAGTTGAGTGTGAAGAAGAAATTTTCAAATAAGTGGAAGCATTGACTTTAAGATGCATGTGTCAAGGAAATGACAATCTCGCTAGTGAAAACCAAGTAAGCTTATGAGATTCTGCACAAAACAAGTTGAAGGAATTGTAATGTGAACTTTTTCTCAAGCTTGGATCTACCATAAAACAAATAGGGGTATATGGAGATGAGTGCTCCTTAACAGTGAATCTTGGAATGTTTTACCAATTGCAGAGTGCATCAAGTGAAACTCTATTTTCATACTTGGCTAGTCTTATAGAAAAGTTTAGTGATTTCGAGGATGAGGTGTTCATCTTTAATTTGTTATTTTAATGATTTGGATGATGAGGTGATTCCTCTTGCAAGTGAGTGAACATCGATTTTGGAAATTTCATTATTTGGTGTCTCTCCATTTACTCTAAATTAACACAAAAATCAAGAAATGAAAACTTTCATGTAGGAGTCATTTGAAACCTTACATTTTGGGCTTAATATGATACTTTGAACATCATTTTGCCATTTTTCATTATTTTTTTAGCATAATGCATGTCAAAGAATAGTCGAATAACTGCTACTAAGGTGGGAAAGTATTTGTTGATCTTTAATATTTTTAGGGTACTCAACACTTAGGAACTGTTGGCTTATGGGGGCCAATTGGCATTAGCCCATGGAGCGCGGATTGAAGTCTCACCCAAAGCATTATGGGGGGATGCTAGAACTAAGTTTCTGCACCCTTGAGATGTATGTGATGTCACTTTATTACAACTATGCATGTCTTCACGCAGGTTTCTTTGTGCTCTGTTGTAACATTTAGTACCTTTCCGAAGTGTTACAATCGATCTTTGAGTAGCCCTAACCAGGGGCTAATGTCCTTCCACGCTGTTGTGGCAATGATCTGCGCTATTTCCCAGACTACGCTAAGTGTATTACTTATATTATTATCAGATCTTAGTTATATTCACGTAACGAGATATTCTTACTTGCATTCACTTAACCAATACATATACGCTCATTCACACATTATATAAGCATTAGAAGTAAAATTCATACCCAATATAACAAATGCATAAACAAGAAATAAATACACATAAATGATATAAAATTATCTTTATTAATACTTCTAGATGCTTACAAAATCGACTCGCCCTACGCACTCAGCTGCAGGGGTTCGCACACTCAACTGTGGACTACTAGGCCTCTATGCACTCAGCTGTAGAACCTCTTCCTACTCTACGACCCAGAACTAGACCTTACACTTCAAAGCTATCTCACATACATCATATGTTCATCTTTTTAGATTAGATTAGTTGCATTAACTACTTAGATACTCACTCTATTTATACAATTCCATGGTCCGCGGAACATATGTAGATCTTATACAACCAACATTTCATTATCAAAATTAAGGGTGGACAACCCTATGACTCTTTAATAAACTACGCGCTCCACACCCATAAAATGGGGAGTCTATATATTGGAATTACAAGATTGACCAAAATATGGGCTCTAAGCCCCAAAACTTTCCTTGGGGGATCCTGCACCCAACAAGCCCCTAACAGAAACATCGTGACTCACCCTCAAGTCACTCTGTAGGTGCGGAGATCTTAGCACGAAGACCTCCCAACTTTGATTGGATCGCTGCAAGCTCGATAGCACACTGAGTGACTTCCTGCTAAACTTCCTCTACGCACTGTTCGATGGCTGTTGTTGTTGAGCTGCTACCCTAAATCCTTTCCTGTGTTGCTTGCAGCTGCATGAGATTTAATTCAATGGATGTTGTAACTATATACGCCTCATCGATCCATGGCTATAGGCACGCTTTCAAAATTTCCTCTTGATGCGGAGCAACATCCAACTGCTTCTTGAGCACCTTTGCCTGCTCCATTCTTCCAAGCCTTTGTGTAAGGGAAACTATCTACATAGTCCCTTGTACCTCGTCATATCTCTCTTGTCGCTCGCATGCCTCTATCACTAGGCACTCTATGTTTGAGTCCTCCTACAAGGTGGTTAGGACCTTGAACGACTGCTCAAACAGTTTCATGCAGTTCGTTACTACACTATCAAGTGCTGCCATTAATGTTGTGATCATAGTGTTGCATTGTTCTTTGAAAACTGGCGGAGTTGAAGGCTGAGCCTTCAATTGTAGTTCTGGGATCTGCAGATTCAGCTCCAGTTGAACCCTAGCCATTTTAACTCTTTTGTTGTGCACCCCCATCGTTAAATTTCAGATACGCACCTCCACCGGTTCCTCTGCTTGGATGGCCAAATGCGGGACCATCTAGTAAGCTTCCTCCATAACCCACGCTATCTGTTTGTTCTGCTTTACAACCTCATTATGTTGCAAGCTCAGCTGCTCAATGTTGATGCGTTGTGTTATATACCTAGGGGGATAATATGGGGTACCAAGGGAGGTACCCAAGGTAATAATGTAATAATGGGATAGGCCATAGTAATAAATAAGGTGGTTAACCCATATCATGTAATGGACCACAAGTAGTTAGTAATAATGTAATGGGCCCATGGTATTAGTGGATGGTATGAGGGAACCATGGTAATGATCCATGGTATTGCATGTATGAGGCCTAAATAGAGGCTAGACACTCCACATGGAGGATGTGAAGGAATAATGTCAATGAATATTATATGAACAAGCATATGGCTTGTGGAGTGTTCTCCTTCCTTAAGGAGTGAATGTATGGTGTTGCCCTACCTTAAGGGTTTTGATCAATAAACAATCATTTCTATCTATTTTTGGGTTTATTTGTATTCTCATATCTTTTGGGTTAGATCTACAACAAGTGGTATCAGAGCTATAACACGTTGCTTGCTCATTACCTGTATAGCATGACTCCCCTGGGCCTGTTCTATAGTGACTCCATCTTGTGAAATATAGAGCATCTCCCAAGGGAGCGTAGCCATGTTTAACCTGACCCGTTTTACTGCTGACCATAGGCCTATCGGCCTCATTCTTTGTACTAAGTGCTCCATCTAGCAGCACTATTGTGTTGGTCATCTTGGTGTGCAACATTTCTTGGGCAGCTAAAGTGTCGACTGTGAGGCCGGTGGACATTGTGCCAGCCTGTGTAGTGTACACCTGCAACTCCTATATTTGTGTCCAGAGAGCCCACAAAACCAACTAGTGTTGCTCCTCAAACTACTAGACAACCTCCACAGTGACATCCCTCACAATTTCGTCAATATCGTGCAAGTCTCCTTTAGTAAGGGTGATAGGGTCAAAAGATGTTTTTGAGGACTTTTTCTTCTTTCGCGGCCCTACCTACTCTCATGATTGCGAATGCTTTAGTTGGGTGGACATTGTTTAAGGGTCTACACCACCTTGTTCTGTATCAGTGTCTGGCTCGGGTGAAGGTGACTTCTCAATCTTCTTATGCTATCTTTTGCTTCTCCTCGGCCAACTTTGCAGTGTCGCATGCCACTTGGGTCTTAGCCACTACTTCTTCCTTCTTGCGCTTTTTTGCCAGCTGCACCATCCACAGTTTCATCTCTTCCTTCTTTTGCTATGTGGAAGACTTATCTATTTCTACCACAGAGCGAGATAGAGTGCGCCACTCTGTCGGCCAAGACTCAAGGACCGCGAAAATTACATCGTCAGTCGCCAAGTATGGTAACCCATGCCACGTCTTCATGGGGTCCTTCCGCACCCTGATGAAGACATGGTGGAAGTCTTCTTTGAACTCTATGAAGTTGTGCAGACTGTTGTATATAGTGGGCGATAACCACAGCTTGCAATTGATCCCCATCCTGATGTTCATCTCCATGAGCACCCAAAAGATCTTGCTCTCCCTTATCCTTTGTGCCTCCCTGGTTGCCCACAGTGAAGTGTACTTTTCTACCTCTAGAAGGTCCTACGCGATCGACAGGAACTTGCTATCTGTAGGAAACTCCCATACCACCAGTACTATTGACAACAGGAGCCATGTGTAATGGAATGTTTTTCCCTACTCCTGTGCCTCACGATAGTTCACAAAGAAATCACCCATAGATAGTTTTCCCAGTTGAATTGGACCCCTTCTGTGCATTGGGTTGTTATTGAAACCACTGGCGCGGGCACCTCATCTGCGTGGCACTTCCACATCACTTTCCCTACCAATATCTATGTTGCGACCTTGACTACAGGTTTGTTGATGTTGGAGATGGCATATCCTCACTTCTTCTTCTCCAACTTAAATTTCTTTTCCATGGCCTCCCCGATGGCCAAGTCATCACTTTTTCCCTCTGAAATGTTTGCTAGGTCCTCTCCTGTGCAAGGTAGGTGTGTAATCCTATGAATTAGATGGTTTGTGATGGGGATGGGGTCCTCCAGCCACAAGCACCCATCATGAACCAAGTAGAGTAGCTGCCTGATGAAAAAAATGGTCAATGAAGCATGGTGGTAATGCAACACCTAGAGCAAGTTTAGCAACCCTTATTTCTCAACATCTCTGAGCCATTTGTGCAACTCCAACTCTATCATTCTATCTAGCGTGTCTATTGTCTAGCACATTAGCTGCATGGTCGCTAAATGCGGGAACTTCTCGTGGTCCGTGAGGTCCCAATCTTCAAATTTTAATACAGGAACGCATCCCAAGTGCGCTCCTTCAAAAATAATATAATCTGGGAGCAACGGAATTTCAAGAGAGCTCTTGCTCTCATATATATCCTTAGGCACCTTGACATTACCCTTCCACAAAGGAACATATGTAGGCAGCGTGGTGAGAGGGTCCACACCCTGGGTTTAGACTTCCATCTCTACATCCTCCTCCTCCACCAAGATTTCTTCAAACTCTTTCTCCTCATCGGCCTCCAAATTGATGGCCTTCCCCTTTTCCTCCATTGTGATCTTAGCCCTCAATGGATTTCTGGGCAGGACACACACTGGTATCATGGCTTGCTTGTCCTTCTTAGGTCTCGATGTGTGTTGGGTACCAAATTGGGTCATCTTTCCGTCCATTTCTACTATCCTTTTTGACCTTTTGGTACTCATTTACCTATGTTGTTATGTTAAACCTACAAGGTAAACACCCCTAACTTGTCCAATTGGAATATTTTAATTAATGATGTAATTTCACGGAGTCCCATCTATTCACGATACTAAAACATCTGTTTGATTGTAGCTTGGAGAACAGGAACCCTTGTTTCAACACTTCACAACAGATCTAGTAACGGCCAGCCATCAGGAGGCCGCGCAGCTGGAGTCACGATTACCCTAGAACTATTCTTGGACATTTTTTCCATCTCCGACATCTAGTTATGGTGTCGTTCCAACTGATGTACATTTTGAAGAAGTAGTTACCATTTTTCAGGGAGCTCTATTAATCTCCCTTGCTGTGTATAAAATGCAGATTGTTCTTGTGAATGGGAGTTCTCCCATCGCTATTATAATAATTTGCTACAGATTAATAAAATACCATCTATTTTTCTGCTCCAATCTTTTATGTGACTAACGTATCCCTGATCAGAGAGATGGGCCCGCTCTTCTGATCAGTTGCTGCGTCTTTATGTGTGTGTCATTTAGTAGTTAAGCTTTTTGTTACAATTCCTTCCTGCTTATGAATATTTCTAAAGTTTCGTAATTAGTTTAACCTTACAACCATGTTTTTAATCTTAACCCATGAACCCTTGGTCGGAACGGATTACGCATTTAACCCTGAATTTACCTTGTGCGTTTCCTTGAAAGGATACACACTCCAATTGATAATTTAATGTCAGAATAGGGTGAATAAACCATTCATACCTAGACACCAACATTTTGGCGCCATTACTGGGGAGGCTAACAAGGTGCAAACAATGATCCAAACCAACCGAAGCGTTAATCTCTCGTCCTGGGGAGAGAACTAATTTTCTCACTCTGCTTCAGGTCTTGAGCATAAGTATTCTTTCAGCTTGTTTATTTTTTTTTTCTATTTTATTTTGGGTCGTTCTCTTGTCCTGGGGAGGGAGGAGTCTTTTGACACCCTACTCTAGGCCCTGAGAAATATTTGTTTCTTTTTAACCCTTGTGTGTTTCCTTTTTGGGAAAAACCCTAGCTTTTACCCTAGGGAGGGAGGAGTATTTTGACACCCTGCTTCAGATCTTGAAGTATTAGGGCTCCCGTAGTGTGTGTCTATTTATTGTTCTTATTCCGGGAGGGAGGAGTCCTCTCACGCCCTGCTCTAGGCCTGAAACCCTAGATCCTTGTTTTGTTAGCTGCCTTTCTTTTTGTGAGTTCTTTCATCTTGGGGAAGGAATGGTCCTCTGACACCTTACTCTAGGATTGAAGCATTATATGTTCATACTAAGACCCTCCATAATATCAACTTTTGTATGAACAAAGAATCAAATAAGAGGGGTAGAGGGAGAGCCCCAAAGAGGGGAGGAATAGATCTCGGAAGGGAAACCTATATCCAACAGATCATAGCAAAGGCTGAATCAGAATCATCCTCTCATGTAGCTACGAGACCAGGGGCAAGGAGAGTGAAGTATGAGGGATAGTGAGTAGAGAACCCAGTGCTAGCTACGACATTCTCTGGTGATTTGACACAACAAGTTCCTCTAGTAGTGGAAGAAATATCTAGTAGTAGACTTTATCAGGAGAATCTTGCACTGGTGATAGCAGAGGAAGAAATTACAAGTAGGAAATCGATAGGGTCAGACTGCTCCAGTAAGGGAAAGGTAGTTGTAACGGACGGGTCAATCCATCAAGCCTCAAGAGAAGGAAACGAGGAAAAGCTTACATCACCAAGAGACTGGGGGAGTGCTACTAAAGCAACTCAAGTTCCAGCAGTAAAGAATCCCCAGCCACCCTCCACAGAGCCTCTTGAAATCCCCAGCAAGTATTGGAAGATATTTATGGCTCCCACAACCTACACCATCGATTTTCTAATTGAGGATCTGGGTGTTAGCATGCCTACAAAGCCTATTCCATTGGTAGCCTTACCAAACTTTCATGGGCTTGTTTTAGAAGATCCCGACACATTTCTATTTGAGTTTGACATAGTGTGTCAGTGGTATGACTACACAACAGATGCCCAAAAGTTAAAGATTTTCTCATCTACACTAAAAGGAATGGCTTTGTGATGGTTCATGGGCCTAGGAGGAAAATCCATTTCCACATGGGATGATATGCAGACAACTTTTCTGGAAAAATACCAGGGTTACTGTAAATCCCAGAACATCAAGGAGGAATTCTTCAAGTTCACACAGAAAGAAGATGAAAGTCTAGAGGACTGTGTGGAGAGGTCCAAGTACACCTTACAAAGGTCAGGTCATTTTGACCTCTATAAGGAAATTTTAAAGATTATCCTCCTTCGATCTTTTCGAGAGGAATGGACGGAACTATTAAACATTGTGGGAAAGGGATACATCTCCAAGGAGACTTTCAAAGATATCTGTAATTTATGTATTCAGTGTTTGAGGGGGCTTGCAAGGAATAAGCTTGGGATCCGATTAGTGAAAAGATCTGACGGGGGTGTTACAAAAGCAGAAATTGGAAACTTGCTAGACAATTTAAGGATGGATATCCTCAGCACCCTCTCAGCACAAATGGACACTCTGCAAGTAAAATAGAAGCAGCTGGAATAGGACATGACCATGGCAATATTTTGTCTGAAGTGGAAGAAGTAGCACCAAGAAAGGGAATGTCCACTAAATTCCATAGAGGAATGTGCAATCTATGAGCTCAGTCATGCGACAAGCTCATGCCCCTCCTTGCAAGGCCCGAAAGCACTATTTCAAGGAATGGGGGAGGACATGTAGCAACTGTACCTCATGGGATCTAGGAAGCCATGGCAGCCTCGACCACCAGTGGGAAATCAAGGTATGTACTCGGATCATCTCAGTATATCAATAATTACAATATGAATCCTTAGACCCTGCCTTATCCCCCCATGTGGCCACAATACCAGTATCAACCTTGGTAGCATTGGAACCCTCAAGCCAGTACGAGCTCTTCATGGGCTCCAACCTGGCGAGGATCCCCTCCTAGTTATTTTCCTCAGCAGATGCCTGTAGATACCATAGTGGCAGCTCCAATTACCATCCAATGTGCCCCTTGGTAACTAGCCTACGCATCCTTAGCTTCCAATGCAACCTAACCCTAATCCTAACAATAAGGAAGCTTATTAAGCTGATGTTCTTAACCTGCCTTCATATAGTATCTCCATTGCAAAGTTGTATGAAATGAATTTGCGATCAAGTCAAACAGTTTGTTGGACACCTAATCCTCAATGGGTTAGTGTGGAAGCCGAATGGACAAAAGGAGTCCAAGAGACCTTGGGATGTGAATCTCAACGGTCACATAATGTACTGTAAATGTATATCATTTGTCAATAAAAATTGTATTGCATGTTTTATCTTTCATATCTCTCTTGCTGTCCATGTGTGTTTAACATGGTATCGGAGCCATGATGTGTGCCCTGTGTAGTTTTCTTTCTCAGGGTTTATCCTTTAGTTAAAAAAAAAAATGAGATGTTGTTATTCCCTGAGCAACTGGTCTGAGTTGCCTTGAATAGTGCTGGCCTAGTCTTCATTACCTATAATGCTCCATTAATTCTTCCTGCCTATTCTTCTGAATATAATAATCGCTCTCTGACTGTCATAAACGTTTACAAAAAGAGCGTCATTACACCTGCGCCTCTACTGCCTAACAATTCACCTGATTATTCTCACCTGCGTTACTGAATTTGTTTGAATAGCCATTAAACTTGAACACTGTGGCACACTATTTGCATAACGTTTGGCATAAACATCGTTTGAGTTTTGAATGCATGGTTTGAATGTGTGTTGAATGTGTGTTTTGAATTCTGGGGGTCCGATCCTTCCTCCTCTGGCTGTCCTAACAGAGAACTGAACAGTCAGACCATGTCATAAACATTTCAAAAGGGATTTATTCCTCCATTGCATGAATTGCTTCATGCTATGCCTCCATTGATTATACTCTACAGATTTTTGGCACTAGTTGATTTTGTTGTCGCTATACCATTCTCAATTGAAACGTTGTTCCTTTCAGAATTTATCATTTCAAATTATGTGGATGCCATCGACCTATTTGTAAATTGTTCAACCTCATCTTCTTGTGACATCATACCATCTTCCCCGAGCTTGTTTTTGGAAACACATTCACTGGAGGCATCCTCGTAGGTGCTCTAATGTAAGGGTCAGCCTTCAGTGCTTCATGTGCATATTAAGCGACATTGTGGGAGATGGCTCTTCCTTTGGAATAGCAACAGTTATATCATAGATCACTGGAACAAATGACCGAAGGTTGTTGACAGCTGAAACAAAGCCCTTGGTACGTGGAAGGAGCAGATTGCATGGCACTGGAAGGCCTATAGATCTAGCATACTCTTGAGCTGGAAGTAACTTTGCTGTCATAAATCGTGTCCCCTCTACAAAGAGACCCAACCAAAAAGGTCATGGAAAATCCTTCAACCTCTGGAAGCCTGACTTCAATGTAGCTTCATCTATGGCCCAATTTTTGGTTATGTTATTATATTTTTGATACTTCTGCGTGAGGTACCTTCCAGACGCCTTAGAAGGGCTACACGAAGTTCTTAAATGATACACTCCTTTTTTTAAACACTGCTCTTAAACATGTATTTTTTGGATTTGCGTTCGTGGTATCAAACTGCATTTGAACTGCTTTTGAAGTGATATATATATATATATATATATACAGTGATATATATTGGTAGCATGGTTATATACAGTGAAATATGAAACGATTCAATAATATTGAATGCGTTGTTTTAAATATTGAATGTGCGCTGTCCAGTGGTATTTGAAACTATCATATGATCCTACCATTAGTTTTCTTCTCGACTTTTGCACATTTGCCAAGCACTTGGGTGTGTATAGACTATACATATCATTGTCAGCGTTAGTAGAGGAGGAAAAGCGATATCTACCCATGCCTTCCACAAGGACTCTGGAGAGACTACTTTACTTATAAATGGCGTTTGAAATGAACAATATGCAGTGCGGCACACAGGCAGGTTTTCAAGGACCCACACAGTTTTTTGGATGCGTGGATCTATAATATCCTTGGAGGAGTATGCCGATTGTATTGCTTGATGCAAGGAGTGTTGTTGACTGTTTGAATTAAACAGAGATTAGATTTAGAGATTTTATATGACAGCATTGACACATTATTATTTGTAAATGCCTATGATAAAGCAACTATTGAGTTGGTACTGTTGACATTGTTGATCTATAGACATGTATTGATGAAGTGGAGTATGATTTCACATTCTAGGGTTCAGGGATAAGTCTTGCATTACCAAAGTATTATTGACTGAATATGCTAATGGATAGAGTCTGATGATGATGTTGAATTGACGGACTATGTGTTATGTTAGAGAGCTTGACAGGCCTTGATACACTGCTATATTTTTACCACTGTTGGTTTGACCATTGCTATGGAAATGCTGCAATGGACAGAACATGGTTGAGATTTCTCTATTAAGACTGTTGACAAATTTCATTTGCAAGGAAAGTCAAATAATGACTCTTTTTTCAGTGTGAGTAGTTTGAATAATTTGAGAAGTACAATAAAGCAGCAAGTCATTTGCTACATTGAAATTGGTACTGTGCTGTGTGCTACAGTGACTTTGTGATATTGGCATCCTGCTACTCATCTAATAGTTGAAATTATTTATAGACCAATTTGTAGCTGAAGATAACATCAGTTCTTTGATTATATTGGTCTGAAATGGATAGAATAGATGATGTATTGAAACTACTGAATAATTCAATACTTTCCACTGTTGATGAGATGGTTAAGATCAACAAAAGCTCTCTTTCCAATATCAAAATTTTCTCCAAAATGCACATGAGAATATTGAGTTTTTGCAGCTTGAGACAAAGCTACAGCAAGAAGAATTAAAACAGAGGAGTCATCGTTCTAAACTTGTTTTTGTTCAGAAGATTGAAACAGACTCCCATAAAGCAGCAAGGTTACATGCAGATGCAGAAACTCAATCTGCACTTCCCAAGCCCATCATCAGACCTTGGGAACAGCTTGTCCACAACAAGCACAGAACTGGTCTTGGATATGACAAAGACTTATCCTTTCATATTCCAGACTATGCCAAGCCCATTCAGTTTCAGAGTGTTGGATTCATTCATGACAGTTCACCTGCTCCTCATGACAGTTCACCTCCAGCTATTCCAGAATCTGCCTCTCTTCCATAGTAGCAACAACAACAGATCGTGAAATGCCAACACTGTGACCGAGTAGGCCATCTGAAAGATCATTGTTTTGATCTTCATCCATGTAAGCACTGTCATAAAACTAGCCATTCTTCACACAGATGCTTCAGAAACAAACGTCCTGCAAGAACAAAGATTCAGCTTGGATGGATCACTTCTTAGCAATGGGCATCAACAGCCAAGGAGATATTCCAAACACATGTCAAAACTTGTTCCAGAGTATTGAACAGTCTTGTAGTTGAGTTTTCTCCATCATCTCACCTTGTATCTGATAGGGGGGAAATGATGGTCATCTACAAGCTTCAAAGCCACATCAGGCAAGCCTGAGCCACAACCTGCCACAGCAGTTTCAGAGTTGTAGCCAGAGACAAAGATGCCCGTGAACATGCCTTCAGTTGGCAATCTGGGACACTTCCTCTAGCAGAAGACTTCACCTTCTTGCCAGCTTTGGAAGAATTCCAGGAACAAAATTGAGAACACTTCCTCTAGCAGAAGACTCCAGCTTCTTACCAGTTTTGGAAGAGTTCCAGGAATTGCATTAAGCATTCTAGAGTTGTTTGTCATCCTTAAACCATCACAGGTTGAGACTTCCCTTTTCAGGTTGAAGTTTTACCTTTTATGC
>APFE030793702.1:167206-190742 GCA_000404065.3 Pinus taeda
AATTATTTTTAACTAGCCATGAATTTTAATTTATATATCTTTAACTAATTTAACTTCTTACCATAAATTAGAAGAAAATAAATTTACTTATTTCCAATAATAATATTATTAAAATAGTAATAAAATTAAATTAATGAATAGAAATTTGACTTGGGTCCTTTGGTCAAAATTAGCCGTTAAGTTAGTTGTTGGAGTCTCTGCTCAGACTATTTAAAAGCTAAGCTGGATCGATTTCTTCAACTTGTCGTGACGATGAACCACACTAGTTGATTCGAAACGCGTCGACAAATGAATTCTTATGTGATTTACGCTGAAGAACCTTTCAAAAATTTGATATGGATCACAAAAGCCTCAATTCTACCATTCAAAAGATTTGAAAAAAATTACTAAAATAAAGGTAGGTTATTTATTTTTATTAATAAGTGGCGATAAATATTTGAAAAAAAAATTTAAAGTGGGTTTTTCTCCATCTCTATAAAGCACTATTCAATTTTTGTGTCATTTGTATTACTATCCCTTCAACAACCACCCAAATTTGTAGAAGGCATCAAATTATTAATGAAAGATGCCATAAATCATGGAGATATCATTAGAAAGGAAGTATTGAATTAGAGTTAGGCCAATTTAGAGCTCATTACATATAATGATAATTACTTTCACAACCCAATTCTCTTATGATATCCTTCTCAAGCATGGGAAGCTCACGATGGACTTGATCACTATTTACACCATGAACCAATTTCAAAGAAACTTAAAAAAAAAAACTACTATAAGTAAGAGTTACGAGTAACCATTTCGAAGAGAGAAGACAAGTAGTGCCATGTTGCTCAAATATAGGTGGGAGTGTCTCCAACTATCAAGTTATTGCATGCATTAGTACCACCTTTTGACAAGCTTGCGACCATTGGAAAATCTTGTGGATTTTTTATTGGGAGAGAGGGGACCAGCAAAGAGACTAACAAAAACCTTTCTTAGAAACATTGAAAAAAACTCCACTTGATCAACACAATTCCATGGTGTATCTCATCTATAAGATAACGAAACCTCACCTTAAATTAAATTTATTCTGTCAGTTTACTTACATTGATTTCTATAATATTGTGTAGATGCATGCACCCTACCACACTTGATGTTTGTTCAACTTTTTGATTAATGCAATAAAATAATATTATGACACAAAGTATTAACAATATGAGAAAGATGCGACCAACCTTTTTACAAGGTAAAGCTTTTTTTTTTTACACTACAAAGCTAAAGCCCAAAACTTGGGCTTTATAATCTAAAATTGCTTGGTCAGTTAAGCCTACATGGTGCATGTCAAGTATTCGCTTAACACGCTTTATGTTAGACAAGACTTTTTTCAACTAAGTGTATGTTGAAGAGTGTTGTGTTGTGTTGTGTGAAACCAACCATAAAAAATTAAAGTCTTGTTACTAAATTTTTTTATGTACATTTAGCTCAGAGTGAGATGAGCTTTAGCTTAGACTTGGACACTTAGACCATCATGTACCTTAAAATTTAGGTCATTGTGATTAAGCAGAGGTTTGTTAGAATATTAATCATGCCCTTCTTGATTGTTCACCATGTCAATAAACCCTTTTCATATGATAGGCCAGCTCACTGTCAACCAGATAATCAATAAGCAGTAAGAATCAATGGAGATCATTTTTTATTCTCCTGCTCATGGACGTATAAATAATGGCAATGGCTAATGCGATAATGAAGCTCACTTAGTGAGTATTCAAAGTTCTAACACTTTATAATCTAAAAATGATTTTGCCAATTAAGCTTACATGTTGCATGTCTAAGTATTCAATTAACAAAGCCGAGTCAAGAAAGATGAATCATTGAAGTTTTGAACAAAATTGTGCAAGTCTTTCTATTTATTTTTGAAGCTTCAAACACCAGCCACACACAACAATACTTTATTTGTATACTAGGACAAGGATACTATGAAAATCAACCATGGTCAACCATGTTCAACCATTGTCCAACGTCACATTATGCCAAAGCTATTTTTTATTCGGGTGGCAAAGATTTTGTCAATATGAAAATCAACCTTGGTCAACCATGTTCAACCATTGTCCAACGTCGCATTATGCCAAAGATTGTCTCAATATGAAAATCAATCATGGTCAACCAAATTCCAACATCGCGTTGTGACAAAGATTGTATCAATATGAAAATAAACCATGGTAAACCATGGTCAACTGTATTTATTCTAGGGTTTACAATATTTATCCCTTGGGTTTAATATTATTCCCTTCGATTTATAATCCCTTGGGTTTTTTGTATTAATCCAGTGAGTTTATTATTCCTTTGGGTTTATAATATTTATCTCAGGGTTTATATACCTTGTGTTTATAATATTAATCCTCTGAAATTAAATATTATTCCCCAAATTTATAATATCTTGGGGTTTTAGAATTAATCCCTTAGATTAATAATTATTAACTAATAATTAATAACAATAATTTATTATTATTATTATTAATTGTTATTTTATAAATAAAATTAATTAATTATTAATAAAAAAATAAAAAAATTATTTATTTAATAAATATTAATAATGTCAACCATATTTATATTAATTAAGCGATTATATTAATTAAGTGATTTTGCACCCATAAAAAAGTGAGGAGTGCACCCTCTTTTTTGATATGCGTTCAATACACATATTTCACAAACATGTCAAGTTGCTTAATTTAAGAAAAGAAAATATTGTAAGCTTTTAAAAATATGGTTATTATTACCCAAAAAATGTGGTGATCACTTGGAAGTGTCATCAAACCAGTGTGATAAAGAATACCACTAACATAAAGCTTATTGATGACAATAGTTCAAAACATTTGAAAAAAATTACTAAGATAAAGGTTATTTATTTTAATTAATGAATGGTGAGAAATATTTGAAAAAACTTTTTCAAGTGGGTTTTCTCCATGTCCATAAAAGCACTATTCAATTTTTGTGTCATTTGTATTACTATCCCTTCAACAACCACCCAAATTTGTAGAAAGCATCACATTATTAATGAAAGATGTCATAAATCATGGAGATATCATTAGAAGGGAAGTATTAAGTTAGAGTTAAGCCAATTTAGAGCTCATAACATTTAATGATAATTACTTTCGTAACCCAATTCTCTTATGATATCCTTCTCAAGCATCGGAAGCTCACGATGGACTTCATCACTATTTACACCATGAACCGATTTGAAAGAAACTTGAAAAAAAACTACTATAAGAGTGAGTTACGAGTAACCATTTTGAAGAGAGAAGACAAGTAGTGCCATGTTGCTCAAATATAGCTAGGAGTGTGTCCAACTATCAAGTTATTGCATGCATTAATACCACCTTTTGACAAGCTTGCCACCATTGGAAAATCTTGTGGACTTTTGATTGGGAGAGAGGGGACCAGCAAAGAGATTAACAAAAACCTTCCTTAGAAACATTGAAAAAAACTCCACTAGAACAACACAATTCCATGTTGTATCTCATTTATAAGATAATGAAACCTTACTTCAAATTAAATTTACTCGGTCAGTTTACTTACATTAATTTCTATAATATTGTATAGATGTAGGCACCCACCACACTTGATGTTTGTTCAACTTTTTGATGAATCCAATAATATGATATTATGACACAAAGTATTAACAATAGGAGAAAGATGCGACCAACCTTTTTACAAGGTGAAGCGTTTTTTTTTTTCACACTACAAAGCTAAAGCCGAAAACTTGGGCTTTATAATCTAAAATTGCTTGGCCAATTAAGCCTACAGGGTGCATGTCAAATATTCGCTTAGCAGGCTTTATGTTAGGACATTAATCATGTAGTCCTTGAGATCGCAGAGAGTTTCTATTGGAGTGTGGAAGATAAGATTTTTTTCGACCAAGTATCGGTTGAAGTGTGTTGTCTTGTGTGAAACCAACCACAAAAAATGAAAGTCTTGTTATAAAGTTTTTTTTATGTAAGCTTTAGCTGAGAGTGAGACCAACGTTAGCCTAGATTGAGACACTTAGATCAGCATGCACCTTAAACTTTAGGTGATAGTGATTAAGGGGAGGTTTGTTAAAATAGGAATCATGCCCTTCCTGACTATTCACCATGCCAATAAACTCTTTTCATATGATGGCTAGCTCACTGTTAGCCAGGTAATCAATAGTCAGTAAGAATCAATGGAGATCATTGTTGATCCTCCCGCTCATGGATGTATAAATAATGGCGATGGCTAATGCGATAATGAAGCTCACTTTGTGAGTCTTCATAGTTCTAACACTTTATAATCTAAAAATTATTTGGCCTATTAAGCCTATATGTTGCATGTCTAAGTATTCAATTAACAAAGCCGAGTCAAGAAAGATGAATCATTGAAGTTCCCAACAAAACTGTGCAAGTCCTATTTATGTTTGAAGCTTCAAACACCAGTCACGCACAACAATACTTTATTTGTCTACCAGAACAAGGATACTAAAGAATGCACAGCTAGCACGATGGCAGAAAGTATTTGAAGAGAAAAACTTCAATGTTGTTCACAAGTGACCAGAAGGGGATCGAACTGTTTTAATTGTTCCACCTACCATCCAGTAGTCACGCCTGAAGTCAGAAATAGGCCCTCATTTTAACTCAGGAGAAACGGTGGACACAAACCCACCCAATAGAGGCTTCACATTGATCTGTAAATAATTTCATAATAAGGAAACTTGTAATGGCACAAGTATGGTAAGAAGCAACCCAATTTTTTATAATTTCTAATGTCTTTCTTGAATCCATTGAAGAAGGAGGTCATTGGAGAAGACAATGTCGATGCTTTATTGCTTTGAGTAGGTGTCCTAAATCGATTGAAGAAAGAGCTCATTGGAGAAGACAATATCGATGCCTTATTGCTTTGAATAGGTGTCCACTCACTTCTACTCGGGGTGGAAACATTTTTCGTGTGTCTGAAGCTATATTTTATTGGGGTGCCCTCGAACCTAAAGCTTTGAAAATCCCCAATTTTTTCGTCACATATATGATATTTGGATAGAGTTAGAGATCCAACAGAAAAGGACCATGCATTGAAGGGTGAAATCAGTGCTAGCCAAATGGAATGTGTTAAAAATTTGTCTCCTTCCATTCGGTTACGAGAAAATTTGACATTTACTGACGCCAATTTAGACGACAAACGGAGAGAGCTTCCCAAATTTGGATTGAAATCATAACGTAAGGATGATGCCATTGTCAATCCACTTAATAGTGGAGAATTGTTTGTCAAGAGTGCAGAATCATAGTCTCAAGAAGAGATAATGTACAACTTGGTTGCGAAATGAGTAAAAGGTTGGATGCGCTGCAATTATCAGAACGTATAATCAGTTTGCTTCCTTCCATATGTTTTACCATCTCTACTCTTATTTATGCATTTAATTCATGAAACGGACATAATTGCGTAAGTACATAATGATTAACGATCCATTGTGTCGAGTTACTAACCCTTGCCAAGTTACGTTTATAATCGATCCATTTAACAAACTTGTGAAGTGACAATGAGTGTTAGAGACTATACATTTGGTTATTACATAGGATATATGACTGCTTCTAAAAACAATGGTGGTAATGGAAATATATTGATGTTTGTTACCTTCTAAAGTGATGCAGGAGCATTCAGCCCAAGGGAAATCATTGTAAATAATAGACATAGGGGGTTATGCATTTTTGGAATTAGTTTCCTAAGTTCCAAGTCAGTTTAATATTTAGGCTTTTAAGTGTGATTTAATTAGATATTCTGAAAATAAATAAATGAGAACATAGGAACTAGGAGATTTTTTAGGCATAAAAAGAATGGATGTGGATCATTAAGTGATAAGGAGGCTTTTCTATTTTAAAATAGAAAAAAAAAAGGAATAAAGCATCAAGAGGCTTTTTGTCATGTGTATGCATTGCATGTAGAGCTTTAAAAGCTTTTATGTTTAAATCATTATGTAAAGCATGTTTTTGTATTCGATAAGGACCGAGAAGACCTATCCTTAATTATAAATAAAGAGGCAGTAAAGCTCTGATTAGGGGGGGCATGCGAGAAGAATTATTATTACATTTTCCTCTTAGTGTTCTCATGAATGATCGATTTTCTGTTAAACTGGATGCATGTTTTTTATAATTTAATTCACTGTGTATTGAAAGGCTTGGTTCGCCCTCTTATTTCTCTACTTGATGTTTGACTGTGTGTATTCGAACAATTTAGCTTGTTTCTTTTCATTGTTACGCTGTCGAGACTTTAATTTCATTGTGATATGATAGAGGAGAACTCTGGTTATGCAACGTTTCTTTTCGTTGTGACAGTTACAATTTATTAATTAGTTCTTCACAACTCCAAAGCTTTCTTGGTCCTCTATCACTGGCGACCCATCAGCTTCAATTAGACAAAATGGATGAATGTGTGGATTATTTTAAGCGCATATTGTCGTGTATTTGAATATGTGTGGGTTATTTTAATCAGAGATTGTCGTTTATTTGAATATGAGCGGAGACAATTATATGGGTTGGTTGAGGCAACTTCCTGTGGAGCCTTAGTATTGAACACGGTGCATTTAAAACATCTGGTGGTTCATTTCTAGCATAGAAGGCATGTGTAAACTTTGCACAGGTGCAGAAGGCAACTGGAAAATTGATGCAATAAGTTTCAATTGATATCATGGAGATGTTGAAACGTAATGCAGAAATAACGTAGAGTTTTAAACAAGAACTGGATGTGTTATGAACTGAATTTGGAAAAGGTAAATGTGTAAGGAACACAAAGCTAAATGTGTCGAGAAGGTAAGTTTAATGTGTGAGCCAGTTGCATTGTGAGCCGAACCCATGCACAGTAGCCGAAGTGTTAAATCTATGATGGTTATGGTTTTTTTTTTTTTCTCGGTAAATACTATCTAGCATATTATATTGTGTACAGGTGAAATTTAAAATCAGTAAGACAGTCCATCCAGGGCCAGCATTGGCGCCATGGATATCTTAGCTTAGAAACAAAAAGCTCCCACGCAGGGGCAGCACCTACTAGACTTTCAAAATACCTCCAAAAACTTGCTAAGGTTTGAAACTAGAATGACTTTGACAAGCAGCCGGGCATATTGCCACATAGAGTTAAACAAGAACATGATTGCCCACGCAGGAGCTTCCTTCCAAAACTGACTGTGGACCAACAGAGGACTTACATTGGTCCAACATGAACATGACAGTATTAAAACCTGAGAGTAAACTAGACCAGCATAAACAAGACAAAGTAAAAGACTGCAAGTGCACAAACACAGTGATGACCAGAGTCAAAATACCCGCAGAGACTTCAATCCAGAACCCGAGCCGAGAGAGAGAGACCTGCGCTAGAGCTTGCGTTGGAGTATCAGTCGTCGCGGGGTTCCTTTTCTTCCACGATGGTGCACCATTTGTCGCCCTCGGGGATTCCTTCCCACATTGTTGTCCATGGGTCCTTAGCCTTGCCCTGAGGCTCCGACATCTGGGGGTGCGAGGGGTCGTGCAGGGGCTCCTTCCCAGAGGTACCCGCTTCAGTTGATGGCTGCAGAACTGGGTTCTCCCCCTCAGTGCTTTCTAGAGGCGGTTCCGCCAATCCTGGGGGTTTTCCGTCATCATTCCCTTCTGGAATTTTTGTGAAGAGGACTGATATATGGGCATTGATGTCTGCATTGTCCTTTGAGCTGCCCAGGGTGAACACAGCTGAGCCAAATGCAGGCAGACCTGGCTTCCCTTCATTCGAGCAGCCAACCTCCACGAATTGCCCAGCTTGAAGTGGTGTAGCCCTCGCCCTCCTGTAGCAGTAGCAACAACAGCAGTGGTGGTGCTCATCCACTGCCGGTGTGCGAGAGGAGGAACCTCGCCTAGACCCCCTTCTGCTTGGTTGCCTCTCCCGTAACCTTGTCATAGAAGCTCCTCTGATTTCCCCGAGACCCTAAGGAGAATTGCAAGACCATGCACAGGGCGGGTCGCTCGACGAGTCCCACTCAGGCGTGAGGGAGGAGTTTCGTTTCTCAGCACCAATTTGCCTCGAATCCAAATTGCCAAAGGGATGAAATTCGCTCCTCGAATCCCCCTTACCTTGTATGCTTGCGATGTACAGCGGCCACCCAAGGCAAATGCCAGGAATACTGCGACGGGGAGCCAAGACTGCTTGGCAGGGTGGTAGAATGACCATCCACCCGTTGATCTGCCGCATCTGCGTATCCTCAGCCTGACCATTCCAATGCGCTTGCAACTGCCCCTCTACATCGTGAAAACCTTCCTTATTCCTCCTTTGCAGTCGAGCATTAACTGCGATTTTCCCTTCCATCTGCTTCTGCTGATCAGCATTGAATGCTCCGGACATGGCCTGCGGGGAGCTAAACCTTGGCAGCTATTTTCCATTACTCCATCGCATTGTCACGGGGCGGCACATGCTGGGCATGTGGCTCACCCTCCGTCGACGTGCCAACACCCGTATCCGGGGATAACTATGATGGTTATGGTTGCCAAAATGATAATTTCAATTTAAATGTTAACTGAGTTTTGTATTGTTGAGGCGTTGGTTGAATTACAGTTAAATGCAGATAACTATCTGGCCAAGAGCTCCAAACAAAATACGTTGGCTATTGAATAAAACGTGTGGCAAATAGAAGGCAAATTTGGTCAGCAATGGAAGGGATTAACGCAGAACAGTATTGTAGTAAAAACGTACAAGATTGAAGGGCGACTAAGGGATTAATTTATGTTGTGTTGAATTGTAGAGAAATCGTGTGAATAGCATTTTTATATGAAGTGAAGTTATAGCGTTAAATGCAGAGATGCATGTTTATAAGCAGAGTAGTTAAAAGATCCTGGTTATTGCAGGCCCTACCTGCATCAGGTGGTATCAGAGCTAGAATGCTCAGCTGCATATGTTTTTATTTATTTTTTTTTTTTCTATCTGAATGAGAACAGAATGTTTTGTTGAAAACTAAAGTGTGTGTTTGAATGTGTGATGAATGATTGAAAGGAAGATCATATTTTAATATGCAGCATACACAATTGCAAGTGAAAAAGATTGCAGAAGTGGAAAGAAGACAAGATCATGCAAGATCCTAAAGGTGAGATGATTTTTTTGAGTTGAAATTTATGACTGAAGTTTATGGTTGCAGAGAAGATGGTGGCATTGAACCTGGCATTCAGCTGAAGGCTGAATAAGGAGGACAATTGCAGTGTCCTGAAGAAGAAGAAGGCGAGTTGAAGAGATAGCCTAGAGAGAGCAGAGGAGTGCTCAAGAGGTTCCAGAGGCAATGAACCAGTACTTACTAAAATACTGAGTGAGGAGAGCTTGGTGAGGTAAGTGGCAGCAAGAGAGATCGTTGTTGCAAAGGATAGTACAACTCACGGTGAGTGAGGAACTCATGAGGAAGCAGTCTACCAGAGGGAGAGGGACTTTCAGAGGAAAAGGAAGTCAAGGTGGTAGTGGAAGATCTACAACACCTAAAGAAGGAGCTAGCAGTAGCTCAACCCAGCATGCAATCATAGGAGGTGATGCAAGAGGAAGAGGGAGTTTTTCTAGAGGAAGAAGAGGTTCAGAGAAATGCCACAGAGATGAGATGACTGCAGAAGTTCGAGAAAGAAATATCGCAGTAATAAAGGTACAGTTGCAGATACTAGAAGAATGGTTGCAAGAGCAGGAAAGGCAGAAAGGAAAATGGATCTTTCCACTGAAGGGAAAGAGAGTGATTTGGTGACAATTGCAGAGGAGGTTGAGGCAAATTGTGATTGCCTTGTTGAAAAAGGGACTTAGAGTTCTTGAGCCAGAGATGGAATTTGAAGATTCCAGACGCAGATATGTTCAAAGGAAAGTGCTGAAGGAAGCAGTCAAGACTAAAAAGTCTTGCAATTTTAAAATTGATGAGTTGTGTGTGTTTGCAGGTGCGGAGGAGGTTTCCATTGGTGAAACAGAGGAGAATATCATTAATGATTTCTTGAGTTATTGGGTAAATCCAGATCAGCTGGATAATGTAAAACCGTGTATTTTTGTATCTAACAATTGTGATGTGATTACAGGTTTTGCTGAGGAGGATGTGCAATCTTGTGAAACTGATACAACACAAGAGGAAGTTCTTTTGGGTGCAAAAGAAGTGGATCATTCTGTAGCACGGATAAGTGAAGCAACTGTTGAGTCTGTTAAACTCGGTGATTTTCAAACTGAAAGTTTGTGTGTGAATGCAGGGACTATAAGTGACGATGGTATGCTTCAACAATGCTACAGTGAAATTGCATTATTGGAATACTGGTTGGAGAATCTAGAGTATGACAGGGAGATTGCAGAAGAAAGAGTTCAGTGCAGTGAACAAGAGGAAACAGACATCATGGAAGCAGATGATATGAGAGAAAGACTGATTGACAGTCTTGAGAATTCTTCAGAGGATTCTTTGGAAAGTTTAGATCAGCATACTGACGTGCTGATAATGGAGGAGGATTCAGAACAACGTATTGAAATGTTGGAAAAGGAGTACAAGGCACTGAAGCCTTATATTTTTTATTCTAACAATTGTTTTGTGAGTACAGGTCTTATTGAAGATGCTCGAGGAAGTCTATTAGATAGAGAAATTGAAATGATGAGGCAGATGATGATGAAAGAATCCCGGAAGAGACCAACAACAGTAAAACAAAGGAGAAGCAGCAAAAGGAAGACATCAGAATATTGCGAGAGCATAGCTAGTAGAGCGATGCAACATAAAGTGTGGAAACCCGGAGAAAGGCAACGAGCAATAGCACATGATGACTTGCAGAACAAAGTGTGGGATCCAGGAAAACCAAGACCAGAAGACACATGATCAGGAGATCATGAATATTTTGTACATTGGGAGTCTGATGCAGGAGCATTCAACCCAAGGGAAATCATTGTAAATAATAGACATAGGAGGTTATGCATTTTTTGAATTAGTTTCCTAAGTTCCAAGTCAGTTTAATATTTAGGCTCTTACTTGTGATTTAATTAGATATTCTCAAAATAAACGAATGAGAACATAGGAACTAGGAGAGCTTTTAGGCATAAAAGGAATGGATGTGGATCATTAAGTGATAAGGAGGTTTTTATATTTTAAAATAGAAAAAAAAGAAGGAATAAAGCCTCAAGAGGCTTTTTTTCATGTGTATGCATTGCATGTAGAGCTTTAAAAGCTTTTATGTTTAAATAGTTATGTAAAGCATGTTTTTGTATTGGATAAGGGCTGAGAAGGCCTATCCTTAATTATAAATAAATAGGCAGTAAAGCTCTCATTAGGGGGGGGGGGGGGGGGGGGGTGCCAGAAGAATTATTATTACATTTTCCTCTCAGCGTTCTCATGAATGATCGATTTCCTGTTAAACTGGATGCATGTATTTTATAATTTAATTCACTGTGTATTGAAAGGCTTGGTTTGCCCTCCTATTTCTCCGCTTGATGTTTGACTGTGTGTATTGGAACAATTTAGCTCGTTTCTTTTCATTGTTACGCTGCCGAGACATTAATTTCATTGTGATATGACAGAGGAGAACTTTGGTTACGCAGTGTTTCTTTTCGTTGTGATAGTTACAATTTATTAATTAGTTCTTCACAACTCCAAAGCTTTCTTGGTCCTCTGTTACTGGCGACCCATCAGCTTCAATTAGACAAAATGGATGAATGTGTGGATTAGTTTAAGCGCATATTGTCATGTATTTGAATATGTGTGGGTTATTTTAATCGAAGATTGTCATGTATTTGAATATGAGTGGAGACAATTATATGGGTTGGTTGAGGCAACTTCCTGTGGAGCCTTAATATTGAACGTGATGCATTTAAAACATCTGGTGGTTCATTTCCAGCACAGAAGGTAGGTGTAACCTTTACGCAGGTGCATAAGGCAGCGTGGAGAATTAATGCAATAAGTTTCAATTGATATCATGGAGATGTTGAAATGTAATGCAGAAATAACGCAGAGTTTTAAACAAGAACTGGATGCGTTATGAACTGAATTTGGAAAAGGTAAATATGTAAGGAACGCAGAGTTGAATGTGTCGAGAAGGTAAGTTTAATGTGTGAGCCAGTTGCATTGTGATCCGAACCCATGCACAATAGCCGAAGTGTTAAATCTATGATGGTTATGGTTGCCGGAATGATAATTTCAATTTAAATGTTAACTGAGTTTTGTATTTTTGAGGCATTGGTTGAATTACAGTTAAATGCAGATAACTATCTGGCCAAGAGCTCCAAACAAAATATGATGGCTATTGAATAAAACGCATGGCAAATAGAAGGCAACTTTGGTCAGCAATGGAAGGCGTTAACGCAGAACAATATTGTAGTAAAAACGTACAAGATTGAAGGACGACTAAGGAATTAATTTATGTTGTGTTGAATTGCAGAGAAATCGTGTGAATAGCATTTTTATATGAAGTGAAGTTATAGCGTTAAATGTGGAGATGCATGTTTATAAGCAGAGTAGTTAAAAGATCCTTGTTATTGCAGGCCCTACCTACATCACAAAGGTAGTTGAACATTGAAAGAGGATCAACCACAAAAAGCTTAGCTAGCCTTCCTTGATAGTAGTGTGCCAAGGGTTTTAATGTTGCTATGATAAAATTGAGGCACGTGGAGGCTGGTTTAAAATGCACTGTAATTGAAAGCATCTCATTGATCTGATCTGAATGCTGACATGATCGACTATGGCCACTCGGGGATTCGTTTTTTGCACAATGCTCGACCCTGAGACTATGTGATTAGTCACATCCGAGGCACCCGTGAATGCCTGTGTAGCAAACATGTCCTCCAAATCATGCATCCGCGAAACCCTACATAATAAGCATGTCCTCCATGTCGTGTATGACACAGATGGCGAATGAAAGTGGTGGCTCCTCGTCTTCACACGACTGTGCCACTTGAGCAGTAACAAAATTTCATTTCCAATAAACTTTCAAATAATTTTTTCCGATTGCTTAGCTCTCCCTCCTACGACAGTTGTGGATCAACAACTAAGATGAAACATATTTCAGGCATATTGCCCTCAAATTAAAACTTCAGTAGAATTAAATTTAAAAGAAAAAATTGACGACCCTCTCTCCACCCTAAGGTTAAAACTAGTATAACCATATTAACATGATTGATATACTCAGTAAGGCCAACTTAGTATAAGTTATATTATAAATCTGAGATGCTAATTTAATATATATTAATATAATTTAAATTAATATATTGAATATTTTTATTATATGGTTAATAATTAAATATTGTTATATTTAATTAATTAATATTTATACTTATTAATATAGATATTGGTTAGTTAATATAGATATTGTTAGTTATTTAAATAAATAAATAATCATTTAGTTATTAAATAGTTAACTCATTTTTATTAAATAATTAAATATAAAAATAATTAATTAATTATTAATAATTAATTCAAAATTAAATATTGTTGACCATGTATGGCTATGGTTGACAATGGTTGACCATGATTGATATTATAATCCTGGACCGTGGTTGGACCATCGTCGACCATAATTGATATTATAAACCCAAAGGATTGGACCCTAGTTGGACAATGCGACATTGGACCGTGATTAACCATGGTTCACGATGGTTGATTTCCATATTGAGATAATTTGTGTCACAATGCGACGTTGGACCAACGTTGACCATCATTGTCACAATGTGACGTTGGGACATCGGGACTAATATTATAAACTCAAGGTATACAAACCCTAAGATAAATATTGTAAACACTAAAATAAATATGGTTGACCATGATTGACCATGGTTGGTTATGATTGAACATAGTTGACCATGACTGATATTATAAACCCAAGGGATTGTTCTTATAAACCCAAGGGATTAATACTAAAACCCCAAAGGATTATGAACCCAAGGGAATATTATTAAACCCAAGGGACTAATATTATAAACCTAAGGTATATAAAGTCTAAGATAAATATTGTAAACACTAAAATAAACATGGTTGACCATGTTTGATTTTCATACAATGATAATCCTTGTCACAATGAGACGTTAGGCCACGGTTGAACATGCTTAACCATGGTTGATTTTCATATCAAGACATTTTTGTCACAATGTGATGTTCGACCATGGTTGAGCATGATTGACTGTGGATGACCATGTTGGACTTTATAAAACATGGTTGACCATGCTTGACCAAGGTTGACCATGATTGACCATCGTTGACCATGATTATCATATTGAGGTAATATTTTCCATAATTCGACATTGGACCATGGTTGAGACAATGATTTATTTTCATATTGAAACAAACATTGTCACAATGTGACATTGGCCAATGGTTGAACCTGATTAACCATGGTTGACCACAATTGATTTTGAAAAACATGGTTGACCTTCATCAAACATTATTAAGCCAAAGGGACTAATATTATAAAGCAAAGCTATATAAACTCTAAGATAAATATTATACACACTAAAATAAAGATGGTTGACCATGGTTGATTTTCATATTGAGGCGATCCTTATCACAATGTGACGTTGTACCATAGTTGACCTTGCCTGACCATGATTGATTTTGAAATCGAGAGAATCTTTCTGAAAATGTGACATTGAACCTTGGTTGACCATGATTTACGATTGTTGATTTTCATATTGAGACAATATTTGTTAGAATGCGACATTGAACCAAGGTTGACCATGGTTGTCACAATGTGACGTTCGACTATGAGAAAATATTTCACACAATGTGCCATGCTTATTGACCATGGTTGATTTTCGTTTTGAGACTATCTTTGTTGAAATGAGACATTTGACCATGTTTGACCATGGTTGGCTATGATTGACTATGGTTGACCATGATAGATATTATAAACCAAAGGGAATAATAAACCCAAGGGATTGATATTATAAACACAAGGGAATAATTAACCCAACGGATTAATACTAAAACCCCAAGGGATTATGAACCCAAGCGAATAATATTAAACCCAAGGGACGAATATTATAAACCCAAATTATATAAACCCTAATATAAATATTGTAAACACTAAACTAAACATGGTTTCCCATGATTGACAATGACTGGCTATGATTGACCACATTGACCATGATTGATATTATAAACCTAAGGGAGTGTTATTATAAAATCAAGGGACTAATACTAAAACACTAATTGATTATGAACCCAAGGGAATATTAATAAACCCAGGGGAATAATATCATAAACCCAAGGTATATAAACCCTAACATAAATATTGTAAACACTAAAGTGAACATGCTTAACAATGGTTGATCATGCTTGACTTACATATAGAGACAATTCTTGTGACAATGTGACATTGGACCATGGTTGAACATGCTTAACCATGGTTGACTTTCGTATCGAAACATTTTTTGTTACAATGCGATGTTCAACCATGGTTGAACATGATTGACCACAGCTGATCAAGTTTGACTTTATAAAACATGCTTGAACATGAATGACCATAGCTGAACAAGTTTGACTTTATAAAACATAGTTGACCATGCTTAACCAAGGTTGACCATGATTGACCATGATTATCATACTAAGACAATATTTGTCATAATGCGACATTGAACTATGGTTGAGACAATGATTGGTTTTCATATTGAAATAATCATTGTCAAAATGTGACGTTGGCTAATGGTTGACCTTGATTAACAATGGCTGATGAAAATTTATTTTATAAAACATGGTTGACGTTCGTGGAATAATATTAAACCAAAGGGACCACTATTATACAGCTACGGTATATAAACCCTAAGATAAATAGTACAAACACTAAAATAAACATGGTTGACCATGGTTGATTTTCAGATTAAGACAATCCTTGTCATAATGTGACATTGAACCATGGCTGACCATACTTGACCATGATTGATTTTCAAATCGAGGGAATCATTCTCACAGTGTGACATTGGACCTTAGTTGACCATGGTTGACCATGATTGACGATGGTTCACTATTGTTGATTTTGATATTGGGACAATCTGTATTAGAATATGACGTTGGACCAAGGTTGACCATGGTTGTCACAATATGACATTGGACCATGACACAATCTTTGACACAATGTGACCATGGTTGACCACAGTTGACCATGGTTAATTTTCATATTGGGACAATGTTTTTTGAAATGCGACATTTGACCATGATTAACGATGGTTGACTATGGTTGGCTATGATTGACCATGGTTGACCATGATAGATATTATAAACCAAAGGGATTAATAAACCTAAGGGATTAATACTAAACCCCACGAGATTATGAACCTAAGTGTAATATTAAACCCAAGGGACTAATATTATAAATCCAAGGTATATAAGCCCTAAGATAAATATTGTAAACAATAAAATAAACATGGTTTCCCATTATTGATGATAGTTAGCTATGATTGACGATGGTTGACCCTGATTGATATTATAGACCCAAGGGATTGTTATTATAATCCAAAGGGAATATTATTAAAACCAAGGGAGTAATATTATGAACCCAAGGTATATAAACCCTAATATAAACACTAAAATAAACATGGTTGACCATGGTTGATTTTCATATCAAGACATTTTTTCCACAATGCAAAGTTTGACCATGGTTGAGCATGATTGACCATGGATGACCATGTTTTAATTTACAAAACATACTTGACCATTCTTGACGAAGGTTGACAATGATTGACCATCACTCACCATGATTACAATATTGAGACAATATTTGTCATAATGTGACATTGACCTTCATTGAACAATATTAAACCAAAGGGACTAATATTACAAAATGAGGGTATCTAAACCCTAAGATAAATATTATAAATACTAAAATAAACATTGTTGACCATGGTTGACCATGGTTTATTTTCATATTGAGACAATTCTTCTCACATTCTGACATTGTACCATATATGACCATGATTGATTTTCAAACCAAGAAAATATTTCTCAGAATGCAACATTGGACCCTCATTGATGATGGTTGACCATGATTGATGATGGTTCATGATGGTTTATTTTCATATTAAGATAATGTGTGTTAGAATGTGACATTGGACCAAGGTTGACCATGGTTGATTTTCATATTGAGACCATCTTTGTCGAAATGCGACATTCGACCATGGTTGACCATGATAGATATTATAAACGAAAGGTAATAATAAACCCAAGGGAATAATTAACCCAAGGGATTAATACTAAAACCCCAAGGGATTATGAACCTAAGAAAATAATATTAAACCCAAGGGACTAATATTATAAACCCAAGGTATATAAACCCTAACATAAATATTGGGAACACTAAAACAAATATGGTTTCCCATGATTGACGATGGTTGGCTATGATTGACCATGGTTGACCATGATTGATATTATAAACCTAAGGGATTGTATATATAAACCCAAGAGAATAATAAACCCAAAGGATTAGTAATAAAACCACAAGGGATTATGAACCCAAGGGAATATTATTAAACCCAAGGGACTAATATTATAAGCCCAAGATATATAAACCCTAAGATAAATATTGTAAACACGAAAATAAACATGGTTGACCATGGTTGATTTTCGTATAGAGACAATCTATGTGACAATGTGACGCTAGACAACGGTTGACCATGCTTAACCCTGGTTGATTTTCATATCAACACAATTTTTTTCACAATGTGATGTTTAACCATGGTTGAGTATGACTGACCATGGATGACCATGTTTGACTTTATAAAACATGGTTGACCATGTTTGATCAAGGTTGACCATGATTGGCCATCACTGACCATTATTATCATATTGAGAAAATCATTGTGATAATGTGACGTTGGACCATGGTTGAGAGAATGATTGATTTTCATATTGAAACAATCATTGTCACAATGTGACATTGGCTAAGGGTTCACCATGATTAACCATGGTTGACAAAAATTGAGTTTATAACACATCATTGACCTTCGTTGAACAATATTAAACAAAAGGGACTAATATTATAAATCCAAGGTATATAAACCCTAAGATAAATATTATAAACACTAAAATAAATATGGTTGTGCATGGTTGATTTTCATATTGAGACACTCCTTGTCGCACAGTGAGGTTCGACCATGGTTGACCATGATTCATTTTCAAATGGAGAGATTCTTTCTCATAATGTGATAGTGGACTTTGGTTGACCATGATTAACGATGGTTCATGATGGTTGATTTTCATATTGAGACAATCTCTATTAGAATGCGAGGTTTGACCAAGGTTGACTATGGTTGTCACAATGTGACGTTAGATCATGAGACAATCTTTACCACAATGTGACCATGGTTATTTACCATGGATGATTTTCATATTGAGACAATCTTTGTCGAAATGCGACATTTGACCATGATTGATGATGGTTGACCATTGTTGGCTATGATTGACCATAGTTGGCTATGATTGACTATGGTTGACCATGATAGATATTATGAACAAAAAGGAATGATAAACCTAAGTGAATAATTAATCCAAGGGATTAATACTAAAACCCCAAGGGATTATGAACCCAAGTGAATAATATTAAACCCAAAGGACTAATATTATAAACCCAAGGTATGTAAACCCTAAGATAAATATTGTAAACACTAAAATAAACATAGTTTGCTATGATTGACAATGGTTGGCTATGATTAACCATGGTTGACCATGATTGATATTATAGACCCAAGGGATTGTTATTATAAACCCAAGGGAATAATAAACCCAATGGATCAATACTAAAACCCCAAGGGATTATGAACCCAAGGGAATATTATTAAACCCAAGGGACTAATATTATAAACTCAAGGTATATAAACCCTAAGATAAACACTAAAATGAACATGGTTGCTTTTGATATATAGACAATCCTTGTGACAATGCGATGTTGGACCACAATTGACCATTCTTAACCATGGTTAATTTTCATATCAAGACAATTTTTGTCACAATGCGACATTCAATCATGGTTGAGTGTGATTGACAATGGAGGACCATGTTCGACTTTATAAAGCATGGTTGACCATGATTTACCATGATTAACCATCGTTGACCATGATTATCATATTTTGACAATCTTTGTCATAATGTGACGTTGGACCATGTTTGAGACAAAGAAAGATTTTCATATTGAAACAATCTTTGTCACAATGCTATGTTTACCAATGGATTAACCATGGTTGACCACAATTGGTTTTATAAAACATGGTTGACCTTCGTTGAATAATATTAAGCCAAAGGGACTAATATTGATACAACCCTTGTCACAATGTGACGTTGGACCACGGTTGACCATGATTGATTTTCAAATCGAGAGAATCTTTGCCACAATGCGATATTGGACCATGATTAACCATGTTTGGTTCTCATATCAAGACAATATTTGTCATAGTCCAACAATGGAACATGGTTCACAATGATTAAATTTATAAAACATGGTAGACAATGGTTGCCCATGGTTGCTCATGATTGACCATGATTTATAATAAGCGTAACGAAATAATATTAAACCATAGGAATATGAATCCTTATATCAATAAACCTAGGGGATTGATATTATAAATCCAAGAAAAGAATAAGCGCAACAAATAAAAATTATAAACCCTAAGATAAATATTTTAAACCCTAAGATAAATATTTTAAACCCTAAAATAAACATGGTTGACCATGTTTGATTTCCATATTGAGACAATCCTTGTCACAATGCAACGTTGGACCATGGTTGAATATGATTGATTTTCATATTGAAACAATTTTTTTCTCAACGCGACGTTCGACAATAGTTGACCGTGGTTGATTTCCATATTGAGACAATATTTGTCACAATGCGACATTCGACCATGGTTGACCATGATTGATATTATAGATGCAAGGTAATAATAAACCTAAGCGATGGATATTGTAAACCCAAGAAATTAATAGACCCAAGGGGTTTATACTAAAACCCCAAGGGATTATGAATCCAAGGGAATAATATTAAATACAAGGGACTAATATTATAAACTAAATCTATATAAACCCTAAGATAAATACTATAAACACTAAAAGAAACATGGTTGACCATGATTCATTTTCTTATTGACACAATCTTTGTCACATTGGAGCATTTTATAAAGCAATTATGTTTACTTGAATAGTGATGGTAGGATACCATGCAAGTGGAGGAGGAGAGGGGGCACAATTCATGGTATATATTTCAGGCTAAGACGCTGAGGCACACTGTAAACATTTGCTGAATTGGGGAGAACCGTAGACAAGTTGTTGGGAAGGGTGACCTATTGTGGAATGAACAAAGTTGCAGTGACGAAAAGGAGCATAAGGCACCATTACTCAAGGCTGAAGGGAGTATATGGGTGTATATTCCCTAGCATTTGGATCGAGTTGTCCAAAGTTTTGTCGTCATTCTTTCTGCAGCTCTCCATGAGTTCTCCTCTCATCTCCTACACATATAGCGCACTCCATAAGAAGACTCTTCTCTTCGTCGAATTCATGGACTTCTTGGGCTCCGGCATTCAAACTTGCTGGAACTTTCTATTCACTCGAGGCCTGCAGGATATTGTTGTTTACAATCGTGTTCATTATTGTCCCCTCGCCACCGCTTCCGATTTTTACGTACCACAATCAAACAAAAAAGTCCAACATTTTTTTTTCAACACATACAGACACTGTAAGATTTTGAGATACAAGGATCTAGATATGCAAAACAATAAACAAGCTTGCAAGAGAAGGAAGGAAGCAAGCAAGAATTGAAAAAAAGAATGAATTGATTCTACAATATTGGTTTAAAATAAATACATAAGAGCAACTAAGTTAAGCTTAGTTGTGCATGCAATAACTAAAGCTAACTAAAGCTAACTAAAGCTAACTAAAGCTAATGTGTACATGCAATAACTAAAGCTTAGTTGTACATGCAATAACTAAAGCTAACTAAAGCTAATGTGTACATGTGCCACATGCAAGCAATAAGTTAACTGGAGCTAATCTAGGTGCATGTACACCAACACAGCTGGTATAAGTGCATGTATGTGCATGTACACATGCACAACTAGTCTAAGTGCATGTACACCAACAGACACCCAGTAACCGCTACAATCTCATCAAAACCTAAAATCATATCAATTCAAAATAATGATGGTTAAGCCATCTGCATTTTCCAGGAAAATGGTTAGCAGTTAAGATTACATTGAAAACTCAGAACTTAAAACTTGAAGCCCACAAAACAAATAAATAACATGAACTCGAAAATCAACGCAAAAATAGAAAAAGTACGCTCAGAATTCAAAGCCCAGACACCCATAGAAGTAAATGAATTGTATTCCAAATTCTCTTAAGCCATTAACTTTAAAATTACTACCGATTGAACATCTCAAATAGTTGAAACAGAAAGAGAAAACATGGCAGAATTTCACGACCAAAACATCATAAAACCCCAAACCCAGAGATTAAACTGAACTGCAATGCAATCTTTTTGACATAGCAATCTGCACTACCCCGAACCGGAGATAGCAGTATAACTTAAGGAGTTGTCTATAATGCGACTTTTTGGAGATTTCGTTGATGGAATCCAGCGGAAGAAATTGAGGTTAAATCTTGATTTGTTTAAGTTAAAATGGTTTTTTAACTGCATGTTTGGATTCAGTACCCTGAAAAACCCCTAGGACACTTTGATTGTGTAGAAAATAGCTATCAAACTTGCCATTCCAATAAATTGTTGCCGGATTTTGACCTAAAAAACCCACCAAAAAAGCTTCCAAAAAGTCTCATTATAGACAACTGCATAACTTAATATATAAAACCCTTAACCTAAAACTCAAAGCCTACCGACATGTAAAATTTCTCACTTAAAAACTCTCAGGCCACAGCCAATATCATGAATGAATTCTAATCCGAATGCAGATTTTCAAAATCTGAAAAACACAAACAAAAGCAAATGACACTTCAAACCTAAGCGGAGAATTAGGCCAAATGCAAACTTAAAGGCTTCATAAAAATAAATTCAAATTTCTTTTGCTTAAATAACAACATAACATTAAATAGACCAGTTTACATAGTTTAACAGAAAATTTTAACTAAAGGTCTGCTAAAACAGAAAAATTGAACTCAAACCTCTCAAGCTATGAACCTAATGACCTTAGTGAAATGACAAAAAAAACTCTTAACTTCAAACGTATCTCAAAAATTGCTAATAAAATACGATAAAAAAACAAAATAGAACAAAAAAATGCAGTGGAACTTCTGATACCTTAGATATTTGCAGTGTAATGTTGGAACTACTACACACCTACATGTGGACTCTTAGTTAGAGCATGGGACTACACGCAAGATTCCTTTTGCATGATTTACTCCTTGATTTCCTCCTTCTTTAGATCCACAACTGGTTAGTTCTTCTGCATGATTTACTCCGTGATTTGCTCCATCTTTCATTCCGCAACTGGCTAGTTATCTCCGGAACTTGTTGTAGGTGTTGAGTCTTCTCATTGATCACCACTATGGTGCATTATCTTGGGATCTTCACCCAGTAGAGCTATATCATGAGCATTGTAACCTATTTTCTAATGAACCATTATTTTCTTCTTTCTATTTTCTTTTAGTGTTTTTGCTTTGCAAAGCTATGTGTTCAACCTTTATTATCTAGATTCATCTGTGCACGTTTTCTAACACATTTACATTGTATCAGAGTTTGGACCCAGGTTCGATTCCCCCAAGTTGCGTTTGAGGCGGGGTGTTGGAAGAATCACTGCACCTCTATAGAATCTGTAATTTCCACCCTCGAGATCCTAGTAACTAGTTTGGAATGTTTACCAAAACCTGCGGGTTTTGGTGTAACCACAAACCTCCACAAAAAAATATGAGAAAATTATTAAGTTTTTTTTATGGATTAATATGAAAAGGTTTATAAAATTAATAGCATAAATGTAATTTTATAAATAAAAATTTGTTGGTAATAAAAATTACGTTTGTCAAAAAAAAATATTAAATGATAAATTTTATTAATATAAATGTTATTTTTTACAATAAAATTATGTTAATAATAAAAGTTGGTTGGTTTTAGACTGCTTATCAAAGAAAGGAATGTTGAATGATGCATTTTTAAAATGAATTGTATTATATAATAAAAAAATCAATAATTAATGTTGGTTGGTTTTAGAGGGTTTATAAAAAAAGAATGTTAAATGATGAATTTTAAAATGAATTATATTATATAATAAAAATTTCTTTAAACACGCATACTTAAAGAGATACATGATTATGTTTTGGAGGAAGATATATGACTCAATGTGTTTTATAATATATTGTTAATTTATAAATAAATGTTAATGAAAGAAAGAAACCAAAACTATCAAATATGTTCATCAACACATTTGCGTGAGATAGTATCAACTCTATTGGTTCTCCTGACAATCCCTTGGTCTTTTAGCTGATAATATTTCTTCTCATTAAAAATAAAGTAAATGATGTGGGGCACATGATTTTAATTTGTTTCAAATTCTCATATTGTCCTGATAATGGAATAATACATTCATTTTCTAGGTACATTAATTGTTTTTAGGAAATTAAGTAATGCAACTAAACAGTTCT
>APFE030793703.1:0-46248 GCA_000404065.3 Pinus taeda
TTTTCTAGGAATTGTAGGCTAACCAGCAACACCATTTTTCTTCAATAAGCGGAGACTGTCATAGTTCAAATGTCCAAATCTAGCATGCCATAATAAACTTGATGGAAGTGTACCTTCTTCATGATGAGAATTGTATGAGAAATGTTGTGCATGACCAGATGTTCCTTGTAGCTTGAGAAGCCTTTCTTCTTCTATTCCCTCATGACAAGTGAGTGGTCAGATGCTTTTCTTACCTCAAGCTTGCCATCAAACATATGAATGGAGTGACCTTGCTGGCGGATGTGGACCAAGGACAACAAGTTTCTCTTGAGCTGTGGGAGATATAGAACATGATCCAGAAGAAAATCTGGAAGACCAGGCAGTTTAAGCCTGATTGTGCCAAGCCCTGATGGCTTGATTTTTGACTGATCTGCAAAGTATACTGCTCCATCAACATTGTCAGTGAAATCTTCAAAAAAATCTTTCTATGAGTCATGTGACAGGTTGCTCCTGAATCAAGCAGCCAATCATTTTTCCAGGAAGCAAGTGAAGTATTAAACAAATCTTCATTTACTCAAATGTTACATTGTGCCTCAACATAGTGAGTGGATTCATGTGCTTTACCTTTGTCTGTATCATCAGTTTTACCTTTCTGTTGGTTTCTTTTCTGCTCAATTTTGTCCCATGGTAGCTTGCATGTAGAGGCATCATGTGATCCATTTCTTTTCCAGCATATGCAATGCAAATCTGCTTTCTCTCCTTGAGAATGTCTGCCCCCCCTACCTCTGAAATATCTTCTTCTTCCTCTTCGTCCACCTCTTCCTCTTGTAGAATCTTGAGCGGGATGCTTTTCTTTATGAGCAAGGCACACAGTCTCTTCAGAAGGTTCAGGGGCTGTCTTCTTTCCGAAAGCTTTCTCTCTTTCAGCAAACGTTTTCACAAGAGAGTCAAAGGTTATATCTTTGAGATTTCCATTTGCTTGTAATGACTCAAGATAATTGGAGTAAGTACGATAAAGTTCCTTGAGACAAGCAATAAGAGGAATATCCAATTCAACCTTAGTGGATTTGATATCATGCATTGTAGACTTTACTTCAGATGCAAGAGCAAGAGGATCATTATTTTTCAGTTCAAGAGTGAAGAGTTTAATCATGAGTTGAACGACTTCAAGTGCAGAATGTGAGTCATAGATTTCTTTCAGCTTTTGTAAAGCTTCAAAGGCAGTTGAATATGACGAAATATGGCGACTCACCTCTTCATTTACAGATGCTACGATTAATGCATAAGATTTGATGTTCTTGTTTTCCCAATGACGAGCTCTTTGTCTGAGGTAAGCTGTACTGGGTCATTGTCTCCTTCTCCGACACACACTCCTTTCCACAACTCATTGAAGATGAGGGTGTGTTTTATCATCCGGGACCATTCAGGATAGTTCTCCTTGCCAGTGAGAACTATTCCTACCATAGAGATGATTGAATGCATTCTGTAAAAAAGATACTTCTGCTGATATACAGTGAAATTGTACTCAAAAATTTCTGTGGGAAACAATTTGGGAGCAGCAATTTCAAAGCTCATTGAAAAGAAAAAACACCATAAATCCCTTTGATTCTCTAGACCTTGAAGCTAGTAATAAAAGTTATGGCAGCGTTAAAGTGCTGGACAACATTTAAAAAAATATGGACATCATTTGTGCATGATGTTCATGACCCCTTTTTCGTTGGGTGCAACTTATACGGGCTCGACCCAATATAAACCTTTACAAACTCAAATGATCATAACCATAGAACTCTACATTGAAGTGGACATCTTTTCACAAGTGCTGTAGGATCAATTTAAAATTGAGATTTAAATATGATTTAAATATCATATACCAATCAAACGCAAAGACCCTTCCTTACCACATTCAACACCGCATTCAAATGTCGATACCACTCAACAATTCAAACGCTGCGTTAAAACGGGAGAGCGTTACCAAACGTTATCAGAGCATTCAACATATACTGCATTCAACATATACCGATACCACTCAATAATTCAAACGTTGCGTTAAAATGGGACAGCATTACCAATGGGACAACGTTACCAAACGTTATTAGAGCATTCAACATATACCGCAGCGTTAAAATGTTGATAGCATTTGCATTCAACATATACCACATTCAACTTCGAACATAACGCATTCAGCTAGAAACCATATAAATGTCGATACTAGGAGCTGTCTCCCACGCAGAGATACCATTCAAATGTTATTATTCAAACGCATTCAACAGGAAACGCTGCGTTAATATGATTCAATACCGCATACTAGGAGCTGGAAAACTTCGGACCTTCATCGATGGTGGTGTATCTTTGCAGTGGTACCCTGGCATGAAATGCTTGTTTCGTAGCTTGGTCAGCGTATTCAACATACGCCACTCAGCATTCAATGCAGATTCAATGATCTCTGCTTTACTTTGATTCCATGTCAGTCCTCAGCGCTAAAACAGGAAATGACAGCGCTATAAAAAATTGATAGTATGGACAGATGTGCAGCACTGGCAGAGGTAGGTTATTTCAGGACAGAGGGGAATAAGGCAGAGGCAGAGGCAGAGGCCAGGACAGAGGAGTTACAGGAGCATAATAGCTAAAACAAGGAGCTGGATCTGATACCATGTCAGGCCAGGCAGTAACTCCACAAAACAAACAATTGATTCGTATCTTATTCCATAGGTAGGTCATTGTTATATACAATAGGGAGTGATTGTTCAGTTCATCTCCCGATGACTGTTCACATTCCTAATTTAAAAATTTACATAAAATTCCCTCAATCATGAATATTAGGTGTCAATAGAGCTAAACTCCATGGAACCCTCCAAATGGATATGACCTATGTTACAATTCCAGTGTTTGGTCAGAATAGAAGACTATATAGGGAAAAACTTATGAAATTTATGGTTACTAGTCAAGATAGACCTCATAATTATCCCTTATATTCAGTCCATTCAGACCTTGATTCTTTTATTTTGTATAATGATGGAAATATGCAGGATCAAGTACGCATTGAAAACACTGAGTTATGTCAGACCATGCAATACCAAATAGATATCAGGGAGCATGATAAACCAAATGAACATTTATGGAATTTAGGTTTTGATGGCACTATTAGTAAAGAAGGATCATGGATAGGTGTATGGGTTACAAATTCACAAACTCGTCACTCAGAAGGCCATTCATATAAATTAAATTTCCAATGTTCTAACAACGTAACGGAGTATGAAGTCTTAATTTTAGGGTTACAACTTTTAAAGAAGCTAAGTGCTAAGCGAATTGCAATTCATGGAGATTCTGAACTGATAATAAAACTAATTAAAGGGGAATACTTTGCTAAACACCCAAGGATGAGGGCATGTAGGAATGTTGTTTTGGATTTTTTAGAATCTGTCATTAAATATAGCCTGTCTATGGTCCCTAGAGGTCAAAACATCCTAGCTGATGGTCTTGCTACTTCAGCTAGTACCTATAAAATGCCATATCGTCCTAGTCACCAATATACTGTTGAAGTAAAGAACAAACCTACTGTACCAAACAATATTAGATACTGGCAAGTTTTTGGAAATGATGCACAGATTGAAAGTTTTTTGTAGTCAAAAGATGAGTTTGAGTATGCTAATATAGACACAGAAGTTGACCTAGAAGATAGTGTACATAATGGTGTGACTAAATTATATTTGAAAGAAATAGATCAAGAAAAAGAAGAATCAGAAATTTTACAGTTGAAAGACAATGTTTTGCCTAGAGGATTAGCCCCCCTTAGAAGATTTGTTTGACTTTAATGACGTAGCCAAAAAGCCTAAAGTCGAACCTACTGGAGCTGAAGTTGAAGAATGTAACATTGGAATTGAACAAGAACCTAAGATGATTAAATTGTCCAAATCTATACCCCCAACAGAAAAGCAAAAGTACATAGACTTGTTCAAAGAATTCATAGATGTGTTTGCATGGAGTTATGAAGATTTGAAATGCTATGACACTAGCATTATACAACATAAGATTCCCTTAAAAGAATAGCACAAGCCTTTTAAGCAGAAATTAAGGAGAATCAACCCAATGTTCATGCCTCTAATTGAAAAAGAGGTCAAAAGAATGTTTGATGCCAAGATCATAGTGCCATTAAGATATTCTAAATGGGTGTCTAAAGTAGTTCCAACTAGGAAAAATACTGGAGAAATTAGACTTTGTATTGATTTTTGAAATCTTAATAAAGCGTCTCTAAAAGATAATTACTCTTTGCTTAAGATGGATCGCATTTTGCAGAGGGTGGTTGGATCTAGTAGAATTTCTCTTTTAGATGGTTTTTCTGGTTACAATCAAGTCCTAGTACATCATGAAGACCAAGAAAAGACAACATTTACTACACCTTGGGGCACTTTCATGTATGTGAAGATGCCTTTTGGTTTGATGAATGTTGGTGCCACTTTCCAAAGAGCAATGGATTTTACCTTTGTGGATGAAATGGGTCGATTTATAGTCATATATCTTGATGATATCATTGTTTTTTCGAAAACAGATGAGGAACATTTACTTCACCTATGGAGTGTCTTCGAAAAATGTAGGAGATTTGGTATTTCCCTGAACCCAAAGAAAACATTGTTTGGTTTACAAGAAGGAAAACCGCTGGGACATATCATTTCAAAGGAGGGAGTCAAAGTAGATCCTAACAAAATTGAAGCTATATTAAAAATAAATTCCCCTAGAAATGTAAAGGAAGTTCAATATTTCATTGGCTAGATCAATTTTCTAAGGAGATTTATTCCTAATCTAGCAGAGCTTCTAAGAAATATAACAAACATGTTGAGAAAAGATAAGGAGGCTAAACAATCATTTGATAAAATAAAACAAGTCTTAACTTAGTCTCACCTTTTTGTAAAAAAATCCTAAAAAAATTTAAACTTTTTGTGACTTTGGGGTTGAGAATAAAATTAAATTAAAGGGATTCACACATTCACATTAAAAAACAATTTATTGGGCCTTGGCTCTACGACATTCATCTTTCATCTTTCTATCATTCATTTTAGTCGGCAACGCCAACATTTTTTTTGGCGCCGTTGCTGGGGATAGAGTTTTTTTTGTCCTTGGTCCTCACGACATTTTTTTAATCATCTAATCTTTCATCATTTCTTATCCCATCAGCCCAACATTTCTTGGCGTCATTTGATCTTTTCATCGCCTTATCTTTCGTCATCTCATTAATCGTTTCATCTGCTCTTTTAGCACTTGGACATTTTGGTTCATTTCTTGTTTGGGTGGCAACTCCACTTAGTACTCCATTATTTCTCAGACAAGAAGCCCTCCCTTATATCCAACTATTTTTGCCTTTTGGATCCTAGAGCTAGATTCTTGTTCAAGTGGCAACTCCACTTCTTTCATTTCTTACAAGAATTTCTACTAGAAGCTCGCTTCTCGTGGATCTCTTGATTTTCTTGAGCAGGGGTCTCTCTCTAGCATCCATTTGGTCCCTCCTTATCCCTTTAAGCAAGTCATCATGGATGACTTGTTTACCCCATGTCATTTTGATAACTTTCTCCACGATATGGCGGAAGATGCCATTCATAAATTGCCTTTGTTCTCGGGTGGTGATTCAGCCGTTGCTAGAAAGCATCTATGGAGGGTTACTCGTACAATAATAAGATATTATAGTTCTTCCCATTATGAACATGAAAATGTCAAGATGCGTATATTTGCCTTTTCTTTAGAGGGTGATGCTTTGAATTGGTTTCATAATTGTCTTAAAGATTCTTTTGCTTCTTTACAAGACATCATCAATGCTTTTACAGATAGATATGAAGATCAAGGTGGCTCGCCTTGTGCCCCTAGTACTATCCAACAAGATGAAAATAATCTTGTAAATGATCCAACTGTCAATGAAATATTTCACAACAATTCTCCATATCAGAATGTACCATCCACTTGTACCCTTGCAAGACGAATCCATGATAGTAGAAAAGCAGGAACAAGTTGTCAAATCAATGTTGACAATGAAAGGGAAAATGATAAGCATCTTATAGAAGAACTAAAGTTGCTGGTTAAAGACGTGCAGTTCAGTCAAATGTAGCTGGTAAAAAACATGGAGCTTAGTCAAGAAAAATTGATCGATGATTACGACCAGGATATGAGAACTTTGTACACTCAATTGGAAAAACGTGACAAGGAGATGGAAATCATGAAAATTAAACACTCTGATCACGTAGCCACCATAGTAGAAAAGTATGCTCAGAATATGAAGGCTATGAAGATCGACATGCAGAGTCATCATGAGAAAGAAATGAGTACTATTCAAGTAAATCATAACATAATGATGGAGGCCTTGGAAGCAGGTCATGACAAAGAAAGGACTTCCATGCAAAACTATTTACTTGTCATGAGAGAAAATCATGCTAAGGAAATGGAAACCATGAAAGCTAATCATGCCAGAGAAATGAGCTCTATGCAAAATTGCTTGATGACCATAAAAGCAAATAATGACAAAGTAATAAAAGATATGGAAGCTGGACAGATATGTCTTCAGAATAAGTTATTGACCATGGAGGAAAACCATGCCAAGGAAGTCAGCGATATGAAGGTTGAACACTCTAACTAGGTGGACGCCATAACAATACAGGTACAAAAATTTCAGCGTCCATCAGAGGATGAAAGAAACAAGGAAATGTCAACAGATCATAAGCCTCTTTGTCTGCTGCAACAAGCTCCATCTTATTATGAGGAGGTCATTTGTTCCATTGAAAAATGGCTAATTGAAGGTGACTCGAATAAAATGGAAATTAATAAGAATCAGGTTGATTCTCACATGGTTAATCCACCAATCATAAAAGATCAAGTTATAACTTATGACACTTACCGGAATGATCCATCATTCTTGACAGAGCAGATGCAAAATGAAGAAAGACATGTCATGCATATATTACATACTTCATTTGAGGGTTTTGAAGCAGAATGTTCCACATCATCAATGATATAGCCTGCCACAAAGAAAAAGCGCAAGAGAAAGAGAATGAGAAAGCGATTTGATGCATCAGATGGCCACGAGCAGCTTGATTTTTAGATAGTAAAAAGTCCTACCGTGTGCAGGATTGGACATGACACATGTGAGAAACAACCAACAAATTTGCCCGAAAGCAGACAAATGCTCAGTATGCACTATATTGAACACATCTGATGCCCTCGGGCATCTTTGTATTGTATTTCTAACCTTATATCCTATTATTTCAGTATTTCATTTTGTAGTTAGATTTGTGTTTTTCTTGTTATTAGGATAGTACATAAATAAAGAGCTTATATCTTTCCTATGCTTAACATTATATGATGATTTTTGGATGGACTCTACTTATGTTATGTTGTGTGTTGCGTGGATGCAGATTCCGGATTCTCACATTCTTATGGTGCAACAACATGTCTCCATGTAGAGCCAAATGTTGACCACTACATGTCAACGACCCATAGCAATACACCCCCTTTTTCCGCAAAAGGGATAGTGCCTAATCGATGTGTTCGTGCCGTACAACTATCATCATCAGTTTCACTTCCAAGATGTGATGTAAACCCTTTTCTGCATGTGTATAATGTAAATAATCTCAGCGGATCCGTGTCGTGTGTGTAATTGCCTAGGTAAGCCTACTTTTCTGGTGACGATCTACATTCCGGGAGGTTTTTTGTCTCACCGATCCATTTTCGGATGGTTGACAGAGTTTTCCTTCAGTTTTACCCCAAAGCCGGAATGTATTTTATCACTAGGATCTTAGGTGAGTCCTAGTGTTCTAGATAGAGTCTATGTAAAAGTGATTTTGGAATAATCCTAACTATTTGGTTAGGTTATTTAATTATAAATTGCTTGGTTTGCTGGATTGTATTTGTGTCGCAGAAATGGGTAGTTTGTGAGGGTCTCTTACAAATGGGTTTTCCTCCTTGAGATGTAAAAAATGTGAAAATCATGATGTAAAGTGTCTTGAGGGTTGGAAAAATATTATATCCCCTCATAGGTTAATTAATTAAATTTTATGGACAAAAATTAATTAAAATCCTAAGTCAGAAATTTAATTAATTCTAGGTCCTAGGTGAATTTAACTTCTCCAAAGGAAAAAGTTGTCGATCCTTAGAAAGTAAATTTTAGGAGATCTAGGGACTAAGGTAAATTAATTATTTTGATAAATTTTAAGCCTTTGATCCCTGGGGTTAAAGTCAAAGTCAAAATTTTGGTGAAATTAATTCAAAAAATTAATTTTTGAATTAATTAAAATGCATTTAATCGAAAAATTCGAATTTCCCCAAATATTTAAAAATTTTGACGCATGAGATTAAAAGAAATTTTAATCCTCATCAATGGTCGGGATGCTTTGACGAGGATCACTCGAACTAGCCGTTGGAGGATTTATCTTTAAATAGGAAGTCATTTGTCAGTGAATTCATCCGATCTTTGAGTTTAGTGCTAAGCGAAAAGTTCTTGTGTAATTTTTTTTTTGGATAATAAAGAAAGACTTTGGGGTTAATTTTCGTCGGTGTTACTCTTCATGGAAATACTGTAAGATGTGTCATTTTCATGCGTAATTCTTTTTTTTTTTGCCATTGATGTTAGCTTCTGAAGAGTGATTTGAGTACAAGTATCTTGCTGAGTTGTTAGGGTTTAAGTGATAGTTTAAATTTTGAATGTGATAGCAGGTATCTCTATTATTTGAATTTTATTGTCATTTTCTCACTCTATTTTGATGGTTGGATTGAGTTTTGCAGGAAAGTCTTGATTTTAAGATCATCGGGCGTTCGAGGAAGTTTTTAGTTGGACCAACCAACTCCCGATCCATGTTTTCTGAAGAGCCCAACTTAATTTGATCTCAGGCTTATCATAAGATTTTATTGGTAATGCATGGAGGGTTTTGAGCTAAGCACCTCCTTTAGAATTCAAAAAAAATATTTTTTTATGTGCGAAATTGATAAATATCGCTGTTGAGAGCCTTAGATTATCAGATCTGGGAGCAAGTTGGATTCACACTCCTCAGATCTGATAGATTTTCTACTCTTGTGTATAGATGTGTAAAATGTTTTGGGATTTCTGACTTGGGTTTCTGGGGTTTATTTATTTTTTGTGTATCTGGGTTCTCGGTGTTTTTTGTTTTCAGGTACAGGTTGTAGATCTTAAGGTGAAGTTTGATTTGAAGCCAGATCTAGGCCCTGGAGGGTAAGATCTGGCCTCAATATTTCTTGTAGGGATAATATCCAAATTGTTGCAGTCCAAGGATTTTCTTTAAATATTTTAACATCTCTAAAACATTTAAATTTTTAAGGGTTTCACTAGTAAATCTTAAGTAGAGGTATAACATCTTAATCTGGAAATTTCTCTTCGGTTATCTGGCTACCTGTCTGCTGCATGGGGTTTTCAATTTTTCTTTTGTTGCTGCCTGCATTCTCCACAAATCTGCAGATCCATTTGCTGCCCAGGTTTGCCTCCTCCTCTACGTGCTTGCAAACTTTCACTGCCTCTTCAAAATCGAAACCCTAGCTGCACTTTCTCATCACTGTCTGTTTTCTTTTTTTTACTACACATTGTTCCCATTCCTGCGCTGTCATCATTTTTCCTTATCCTCCTGCGGCTTTGCCATCATCTGCTCGCCAGTCCATCCCTCTCACACGTTCTGTTCGCAGCCATACTACTTCCACATCCCTTCCTCTATCGACTGTATTCTGCCCTGTGATTCCTACAGTTTTTCCTCCCTCTAACCCACGTCCATTCCCACTGCTTCTTCTCCATACGTCATCGCTGCCTAGACCCTGCAACAGATCCGCGAACAATCCTTATTCCTCCGCTTAAGCTTGCAGACCTCCCTCATCCTTGTTGCCGCCTCTTCGACCTACACACAAGAAGGAGGCAAACACTTAGACTTTTTTATTTATTTTTTTTATTTTAGCTTGTATGCGTATGAGTTAGGTTAGGTTTGATTTTTATTGTTTTAGTGTATGTGGTTAGGGTTTATTTAGATTCTATTTTTTATTTTTTGTTTCAATTTAAATTTAAATTTTTGTTTGATTCTCTATTCTTTGATTAAATTTTTATTTCATAAAAAATAAAAATCTAAAACATTTAGAAAAAATTAAAAAAGCATTTTTTTTTTTTACATTTGATTTTTTTTTTATTTTTAATTTTACAAAATTAAAAATCATAAAAATTTCTAAAAAATTAAAAAATTAAAAAAATAAAAAAATCCTAAAAAAAAGTTTAAGCTTTTTTGTGACTTTGGGATTGAGAATAAAATTAAATTAAAGGGATTCACGCATTCACATTAAATTTTTTTAATGTGGCCTATGGCCCATTAAATTTTAATTTATTAACCCTTTTGATTTATTTTACTTCTTCCATTTGTCTAAGGAATAAGTAAGATGCTAATTTAAATTTCCGTGGTATTTTTTGGTTCTAAGTGAAAACTCTTAAATTTTCATGGTTCTTCCATGGTCAAGGTGCGATAAATGCTTTAAACTATATTGGCTATAGGAGAAAGTTTATTAATTCTAGATCTGGGTCATTAATGAAAATTGTTTTAAATCTAGAATCTCTTGCATATCGCAGTTTTGGGCGTTTACATTGATCATTCATATTTGTCAAATATTGGAAAGTTCTGGATAACTTGTTTTTACTTAATCTACGGTTAATTGAACATAAAGGCACTAGTCTATAATCATTTCTATCTTGTGGTCGTGTCTTGGTTACATTAGCGTTTAATCTATTCATCTGAGTTAATCAACATTCATTTACATTTGTCAAGTTGCCCATCTTTAAGTCTCCTAGAGCCTGTGTTCCACAGACTTTTCTCATTCATTCACCTTAGGGACCCCCTTAACTTGTCTAGGAGAGAGTCTAAATGGAGTAAGGATTAGAGTGATAACCGTTACGTTGAGCATTGTCGTGGTGCTTAGACACTTTGTGAGACAACACCTACTAGACAAGCCTCTGATGTAGTAATCATTAAATTCCTAGAGAATAATATTCTTTCAAGATTTGGATGCCCTAGGAAAATCATTATAGATAATGCTGCAACATTCAAATCAAAGAGGATGGTGGAATTTTGCAACAAATATCAAATAACTTTGGGACATTCTACAGCCTATTACCCTAAGGGAAATGGACTAGCAGAATCTTCCAACAAAAGTCTGGTTAATCTTATCAAAAAATTGTTGCAAGATAACAAGAAGTCATGGCACATGAAGCTTGTAAATGCATTATGGGCAGACACACTTACTACTAAGAAGTCAATTGGCATGTCTCCATACCAATTAGTTTGTGGGATGGATGATGTTTTCCCAACTTCGTTGGGAATACCTGTTTTGAAAATGCTACAAGAATTGGAGGTTGAACCAAATGACCTACAAAGGAGGATAAATCAAACAATTCACCTGCAGCAGTCAAGAGAGGAAGTTCACAATAGGACTCAATTGATCTAGGAAAGCATTAAGAAGATATATGACATAAGAACTAAGGTGAATGACTTTTAGATAGGCAATCATGTTTTGAAATGGGATTCAAGAAGAGAAGGAAAGGGCAAACATGGTAAGTTTGATAATCTATGGATGGGACCTTAAATAATCCAAGCTTACAAGGGAAATAATGCATTTTTTTTGAAAGACATGGATGGAACAGAGCTACCTGGAGGACCTGTAAATGGCAAGATGTTGAAACATTATGTTTTTGAGGAATAGAAGCAGTTCTCATCACATTCATTGCAGATACCATTTTCTTTGTAATGTTATGATTGGGGTAGCTTATGTCTGAAAGTTGAAGCCCGTGGAGAAGGCCCTGAGCTTTTAGTCATCTTTGCCACCATAACTACAACAACTACAAAAAATCAGATGCAGGAAAACACTAAAGAGAAAGATTCAAGGCTACTATTCTACTGTTTTTGACACCTTACAAGGAGAGTGCCATCCCCAACTAGAGCCATTGTTAGGGTCCTATGATTCATAGGATCAAATGATGATTGAGTGTTGTCTTTCAATATTTCCAATTGTAAATAATATTGTATATTGCAAATGATTTCCAAAAAAAGATATATAAATAAAAACAAAAAATGAAAAGAGGGTATATATATAAAAATTGGAATAGAAAAAGAAAAAAGAAATGCTAAAAGAACCCAACAAAAAGGAAAAATGTGAAAGTGATGCCAATTGAAGTGCCACGGATAGTACAATAATTTTTGAAGAATAAATTCATAAGGTTGTGTGCAACTTGTTAAACATGCCACAATCCTTTTTCTTGCTTGAAACATATTGTTTAATCATGTTCAAGAAATTTTTAATTTATATCAATTAGAATGAATAATTTAGCTAAAAAGTGTAATCTTGGCTAAGATTAGATTAGATAGATTAGGTGAAGAAATTAATCCAATAGTGTAATCTAGATTAATGCAATTGTTAGATTAGTTTTTATTGTTTGAATAGGTGTTTTTAGTCCTTTAAATTGCAAAATAAATAAGGGTTTGCACTCCTAAATGCACCATAGTTAGTTTTATTTAGATTAGCTTGGGGGAAAATTGAGCTTAAGCCTTTTCAGCCCCCCACCATGTCTCCCTTTATCGGCGAAGGGGGGGGGGTCCAAAAAAGCGGTTTCCTCACCAACCCCGTTGCTACGTGTCCCTCTCACACCATTTCACATCTCCCCCCTTCTCACTTCCACTTACTGCTCATACCCCCTTCGAAAACCGCTCAGCCCACACCCATTCCCGCCAACGGTCCTGCGCCTTTTTCCACCTATCGCTTGGCACCAAGTTAACCAACCATTTCACCCTCCCATTGCCACTTCCTCCCATTGCGGTTTTCCCGTTGCAGAGTAAATGCTCCCCTAAACAACCGTTTCATCTAACAGTCGCGCTCCATCGCCAACTTATAAATCCCTACACTTGCCCATGATCACTTTCTTTCCTCATTCCCGCATCCTCCTAGCAGTATCAGTCTGAGCTTCGTTTTCCATCATCTGCGATTCATTGTTGACAGAGTAATAATCTCCAAGTTGTTTTTCCTGATAATTGGCACTGTCGCTCTCTGCAATTTTACCCCGTTATCGCAATGGCCCCCGAAATCAAAATTGATGCCACTGTTATAAACTCGATGCTTTCTCCCTCTGTGGATTTAGACCACATTCCCTTAGCCAACAAAGACTACAAAATTGCCGAAACATAGTGTGAATTCGACCTCTTTGAATTACACTGTTGGTTTCGAGACACCTATCTAGATCAGTCTGATGAGATTAGGCTTTGGCAGTCCAAATTACCCTATTTATTTTTCCCTAGTCGTATTATTTCCCTAAGTTTTTTCTCAAATGCCAGGCTTCTTATATCCCAAGCAAAAGAGCCATCATATGCCCTAATAGTGAAATCCTTTTCACCATTACCCTTGAGAGTATCAATCAAATATTGCAGATCCCAGATAGTGAATCCCTCACTCCTTTCTCAATTGATGCTTTCAAAGAAATTTACAAAAGCTCACTTTTCCCCGGAGAGCTAGAATTTTTGAAGTCTTCCTACTAGAAGATTCTCAATTGCCTAAGAAAACCCCCCCTTATCCCTCTTCTATTTTCCCCCAAAGGACTAGACAAATCATCTTTGTCTTGTCTTGTCTACTGGATATTTCTCAGATGAATGGGTAGATGAGCCAATTTTAGGTTTTCTATCCACCCTTTCCATAGAAGGACTTTCAGTCATTTTTGACTATGGTCACTTTCTTGCTGATTTCATACATGAGAAATTCCTTTAGTTTCTAACTGAAGGAATGTTCAGATACTCTTCTATTCTCATGTATATGTTTCTTTTATTCCAGACAGACAGGTTTCCTTTTGTAGTTCGGAAACTTAGTCAGCAGGGTGAGCCTTAGTCTATAATTTTTTGGACTTCAATTATCAGAAAACATTCACAGGAGTACAAGTTTAAAGACTTCATTGATTAGTTCATATATCCAACAACTTGTTTGCTGAGTAGCCAACAAGTTCCTAGGATTAGTGAAGACATTCAAAAGGTGTTGCATCTCCGTGAGCAAGTGAAAACAGGTGATTGGTATTTATACCAAAATTATACAGAGATCAAGGTTTATGGCTTCGAGTTGCCACCCTATAAATACCTATGAGGATATATGCCTTATAATGCATTAGGCAAACAATCCAATTAGATAACATTCATTTTGTGGCAGCCAAGAAGAAGTCCCAGTTTAGAATCAAAACACAGATAGGGCCATTTATCTGTAATAGTAGAGCAGTAGGAGAGGAAGCATACCTCCTTCTCAAACAAATGAATTTTCCCCTCAGCTTCACATGGTCTTATGACCCCTTTGGGGTAATTTCTAAGCTAAGGGTGGAGTAGAAGACAACCCCTTACGTACATAGCCCAAAGACCAGAAATTGAGTAATATAGAAATCAATAGGATTGGGAAGAGAACGCATTGCAGGAGGGCGAGGGGCAGGTGCTATCCATGACCGTTTTAGAGACTCCTACCCCTAGAGAGAAAACTGAGAAAAGGCAAAGAGAAGATGATTCTTCTCCACTAACAGAAGTCTCAACAAAGGAATTCAAGATTTACACAAAGAAAAAAAAGACAAGCTCCAAGGTAGATTTCCCACCAGTGGAGGAAACACAGGGTACTATTGTACTCTCTGGCCTCTATACTTTAAAGTGTGGAAGCAGTACCACTGATTCTCCATCATCCTCAACCACTAAAGAGAATCCAGCCACAACACCTCATACACTTGAGTCATTTACATAATAGAGGCAACTGGACATGTTTCAAAGGTATAAATAAATCAAACAGAGGAATGAAGCCCTCCATGACAACATTGTTAAATTGGCAACTAGGGCGAAACTCCATGTGGGTCATCTTATTTATGGCAGCTGATATTTTTATTGAATCCCTCTCATCGAGAGTTGTAGGATTAATCTAAAGACCATCTGATTCCGAGAAGTATTTATGAAGTTATGAATTTATTTATGTTATGGACAAATTGTTAAGTCGGCCAACATCTTACGTAGGCTCAGAAGCCCAATAGACGTGTCTATTCATCATCTACGTTTTTAGTATAAATGTGGACTTGAAGTCATTTAAAGACACACTCTTCATGTGATCTCCTCCTCACCACGTATTGGGTTTTTGGTGAACGACAGACACACAAGAAGATACATTGGATGATGCCCTAGCTTATACGTGGATGATGCCCTAGCAATATACACACAAACATTCATACGATATAAGGGGAGGAACACGACGTGGATGGAAATACTAGTATATATGCAACAATATATTTACGCTGTCATGAATAGCATGGCCACGCAGTCATATACGCAAAATATAAATACGCTGTCATCTATATGCACAATGATTCTATACGCAGAGCAATCCTAATCCGTTGGCAATGGAGCAATTATACGCATAGCAATGAACTCTATACGCTGTCATGCATATACACAACCACTATACACACAACAATGAAGAGATACATTGTCATCTATACGTACAACAATGAATACGCTATCATGATATAACTGTCTATACGTTGTCACCATTCACACAGTCATGAAGGCATGAAAAACGCAGTCAAGTATTGGAAGAAGTTGCAGGTATAAAGGGGAACCATAGTCAAGGCATGAAGGTGCTGTTCATGAAGCCGCAGTCATGCATTAGACTAAGGCATGAAAAATGCAGTCAAGTATTGGAAGAAGCCGCAGGTATAAAGAGGAAGCATAGTCAAGGCATGAAGCCGTAGTCATGCATTGGAATAAGGCATGAAAAACGCAGTCAAGTATTAGAAGAAGCGGTAGTCATAGTCTCTGTAGTCACAGATCATACATGAAGCTCTGCATACCTATGTATGCTAAGTAAGTCTACATGACATGATAAACCCTAGGTATACTTGCAACTCTCTTGATGTATGATCACAACAGTTGGATGAAGAAGATCTCGGTATATACAACTTGGACAGAAGTGACGTGAAGTATTAAATATGCAGTCACAATGACAAGGATCATTAGCAGTAATGATGGTTACAGTCTCAACATAATGAGAATGATAATGATGATCAGTCTCAGATCATGATGGGCATGGGCAACAAAATGATGAATAAGACAACATGATGATGAATGTAGGGCATGTCAGTAAAGGTCTGCATGATGATAAGAGCATATGAGAGCAGCTCAGTCATAGGGCTGCATGATGTTGGAAGATGCAGCATAATGGGCAGCATGATGATGAGAGCAGAGAGCAGCTTAGTCATCATGGTCCAACACTATGATGGTACAACATGGTGCTACACGGTGAGGTGCAGCAAATGGACGAAATAAAACACTATGATAGGTGAAGTCGTCACCTTGGAGAATCAGTTGAAGTAGAATGTCTTCAACTGATCTCATCGTTATAAGAGATGATTTATGCTCAGATCTAGATAAGTCAAAATGTTGACTTCTGTTGTAAATGTACTATCTCTCTCTTTGCTGAACTTTGAAGAACATAAAAGAAGAATTGATCAAGGGTTTGCCCAGATTGTGGGGTTTGTCCCTGGCTAGCGCCACATCCTGTGTCCTCTTGTCTTGGCTTGTCTTCTGTGATTTATATTTATGTTCTATCTGCAGTTTACTTTAATGCTAATGTGATTGCTATCTGTGAAAATTTAAATAAATTGCTCTAGGATAGAACATGCCTAAAATTAACATGGTATCAGAGCTGAGGTGAAGACAATGCCCAAGCAAGAGTGAAAGAAGCAATCACCGAAGACAGTTGGGACAGGACAGAAGGATCAATGGGTTCCACATCTGTCTTCTAAGTTCACCAAGGGTGAAATCGAAGCAGAGCATTTTATCAGAATGGCGTAGCGGAAGTTTTTGATGGTCCACCTAAAGATCACTTCATTGGAAAGTTCGAATCTAAGGGTGGAAGGAAAGGCAGATGCCTTGGTTGCAATAAGTTCGGCCATCATGCGAAGGAGTGTCCGAAGGACAGGGACACATCTCTTGATGAAGATAATAATCATTCCAGGGACATCTTCAATGATCAGAGGAATGATAAGTAATGTAGGTCATCAAGGAAATGGTCGACTCTTCAAAGAAAGCAAGGAACCCCAAAATCTCTTTTAAGTACTTGATCACAAGAAGAACCTGGTGTCCATCTCGGAAATGGAAGTCAAAGGATTCAGGGTGGCACTCATCAATGGAAAGGTACGTGTTTGTAAATATATTTTTCAAAGATGTTTTTGAGTTCAGGGTTGTATCACGTCCACTAGGGACCATGTCCATTGACTCAGCACCGGAGGTCTGTGAGTCAGATGGTGATTAGGATGCCTGAATTCAAAAAGAGCATGAAGGTACATGTTTGAGATGTACCGAAGGAAAATCTTACAAAGGGACCATTTCCCTCATGTAGCAGGTCCACAGGTTTCGAACAACCCGTGGAGTTTGAGATTCATGAACGAGAATCTCATGTATATAGGTGGAAGAAAGCCCTCTATGGCTTGAAGCAAAACACCTCGGGCGTAGTATGAGAGGATTGATAGCCTGAAGGTTGTAGATGATAGACCTCTCATACTGGCACTTTATGCAGACGAACTATTTCTGACAGGTGCAGACCCTCTCATTTGCAGAAGTAAGAGGGTGTTGGATTCCAGACATATGTTTTGCAGTTAGCATCGTGAGCTTATATTTGGTTGAGCCTCACTGGATTGGTGCCAAGAATCTTTTGAGATATCTTCGGGGCACAATCTCTCATGGATTGAGATACACTGTTGGAAATATGAAAACTGCATGATTATTTGAATGCTGACTGGGCAGGCAGTTTGGAGAATCACTAGAGCACTTTTCAATGCTGGTTCTCTTTGGATTCTGCTTCGATATCATGGATGAGCAGGAAGTAGAAGTCGGTTGTTATAAGTACTGCCGAGACTGGATACATGACTACGAGTATGACCTCGTATGAAGTTGCCTGGTTGTGGAAACTCTTCAATGAGTACACATGTTGAATACCACTGTGATTCTCTGTGACAACCAGAGGTGGGATTCGATTATTGAGGAATCCCGTATTCAATGATTGATAGACATCAGATACTTCTTTATCTAGGATATGGTAAGTTGATGAGCAAGGAGGCTCCATCGCACTGAGATGATGTACAGGTCACTACACTTTGTCAGAGCCCCAGGGAAAGAACAAATTTGTGATTTTCCCGAACAACTTGGAGTCATCTAGAGACCCTTGTAAAAGGGTCTTGCATGTTGCATACATTGAGCTCTGGGGGCTTGCGGTTCTTACTGGAGCAACATACGACCACAGGGTGACTCACCCTCCCCTGGTGGTGCGCACTGGAACAAGATGATTCGCTCTCTTATGGGACAAGATGATTTGCTCTCCTGTGGACAGGATGATTCGCTCTCCTGTGAACAAGATGATTCGCTCTCTTGTGGGACAGGATGATTCATTCTCCTGTGGACAGGATGATTCGCTCTCCTGTGAACAAGATGATATGCTTTTCTTGTGGGACAAGATGATTTGCTCTCTTGTGGGACAGGATGATTCGCTCTCCTGTGTAGCAGGATGATTAGTTCTCCTGTGAGGTCTGGATGATGTGTTCTCCATGACGATTATGTAGCAGGATGATTAGTTCTCCTGTGAGGTCTGGATGATGTTGTTCTTCATGACGATTATGTAGTAGGATGATTAGCTCTCCCGTGAGGCCTGGATAATGTGTTCTCCATGGCGATTGTGTAGCAGGATGATAAGTTCTCCTGTGAGGACAGGATTGATTATTTTCTCCTGTCGAGGCATCCTACCCATGCAGTCTGGGACTCATGGGAAGTACCTCTCATCTGATCAATGAGTAGGGAAATGAGGATAGGGACCATAATAGTACTGATGGATGCATCGCTGTATCTACCGTACTCCCTATGCTAGGATGACCTTCATTGATCTTGGATCAATGACACTGGTCTGGGACCAGTTGTAGGAGTTGTACCTACTATGACGTTGACTTCGGGTCGGTTGAAAATGGTTTGGGACCAGTGGTACATACTCTGAGACTGACTTCGGGTCAGTGGAGAATGTTATGAGACATTCTCGATCAATTCTTCTTCTTCATGGTTTAGCAGAGCAGAGTAGAGCCAGCAGAGCCAACAGAGCTAAGCAGAGCTAGCAGAGCTGAGCAGAGCCAGTAGAGCTAGCAGAGCTGAGCAGAGCAGTGCAAGGCACTGATGGCAGAGATAGTACAGTTGGACATATGGATCAGCAGATGGAGTTCTCCCTAGTTGAGAGGTAGTGTTAAATTGGCAACTAGGGCCAAATTCCATGTGGGTCATCTTATTTATGGCAGCTGATATTTTTATTGAATCCCTCTCATCGAGAGGTGTAGGATTGATCTAAAGATCATTCGATTCCGATAAGTATTTATGAAGTTATGAATTTATTTATGTTATGGACAAATTGTTAAGTCAGCCAGCATCTTACGTAGGCTCAGAAGCCCAATAGACCCGTCTATTCATCATCTATGTTTTTAGTATAAATAAGTGTGGACTTGAAGTCATTTAAAGACACACTCTTCATGTGATCTCCTCCTCACCACGTCTTGGGTTTTTGTTGAAGGAGAGACACACAAGAAGATACATTGGATGAGGCCCTAGCTTATACGTGGATGATGCCCTAGCAATATACGCACAAACATTCATACAATATAAGGGAAGGAACACGACGTGGATGGAAATACTAGTATATACGCAACAATATATATACGCTATCATGCACAGCATGGCCACACGGTCATATACGCAAAATATAAATATGCTGTCACTTGTACACACAGTGAATCTATACGCACAACAATCCTAATCCGTTGGAAATGGAGCAACCATACGCACAACAATGAACTCTATACGCTGTCATGCATATACACAACCACTATATGCACAACAATGAAGAGATACAGTGTCATCTATATGCACAGCAATGAATACTCTGTCATGATATAACAGTGTATACGCTGTCACCATTCACGCAGTCATGAAGGCATGAAAAACACAGTCAAGTATTGGAAGAAGTCGCAGGTATAAAGAGGAACCATAGTCAAGGCATGAAGCCGCAGTCATGCATTGGACTAAGGCATGAAAAACGCAGTCAAGTATTGGAAGAAGTCGCAGGTATAAAGAGGAACCATAGTCAAGACATGAAGCCGCAGTCATGCATTGGACTAAGGCATGAAAAACACAATCAAGTATTGGAAGAAGCCGCAGTCATAATTGCTGTAGCCGCAGATCATACATGAAGCTCCGCATACCTGTGTATGCTAAGTAAGTCTACATGATATGATAAACCCTAGGTATACTTGCAGTTGTCTTGATGTATGATTACAACAGTTGGATGAAGAAGATCTCGGTATATACAGCTTGGACAGCAGTGACGTGAAGTATTAAATATGCAGTCACAATGACAAGGATCATTAGCAGTAATGATGCTTACAGTCTCAACATAATGAGAATGATAAGGATGATTAGTCTTAGATCATGATGGGCATGGGCAGCAAAATGATGAATAAGACATCATGATGATGAATGTAGGGCATGTCAGTAAAGGTCTGCATGATGATAAGAGCAGATGAGAGCAACTCAGTGATAGGGCTGCATGATGATGGAAGATGCAACATAATGGGTAGCATGATGATGAGAGCAGAGAGCAGCTTAGTCATCATGGTCCAACACTGTGATGGTATAACATGGTGCTACACGGTAAGGTGCAGCAAATGGACGAAATGAAACACTACGATAGGTGAAGTCATCACCTTGGAGAATCAGTTGAAGCAGAATGTCTTCAACTGATCTCATCGTTATAGGAGATGATCTATGCACAGATCTAGATAAGTCAAAATGTTGACTTTTGTTGTAAATATACTATCTCTCTCTGCGGAACTTTGAAGAACATAAAAGAAGAATTGATCAAGGGTTTCCCCACATTGTGGGGTTTGTCCCTAGCTAGTGCCACATCCTTTGTCCTCTTGTCTTGGCTTGTCTTCTGCGATTTATATTTATGTTCTATCTGTAGTTTACTTTAATGCTGATGTGATTGCTAACTGTGAAAATTGAAATAAATTGCTCTAGCATAGAACATACCTGAAATTAACTCATACTCAATTCAAGAAATAGTCTTCGTCAATTCAACATGGGCTCATTTCAGCCTATGATACAGAGAAAGGAAGAATGCACATGGCATTCTTGCAGGCCCAAGTACCTAAACCTAAATTAGCAGCTGATTTCAAGCAGACCACATTTGGGTTTGAGGCAAAAGATGTCCATCCTTTGGACTAGATGGACATGCATGTGCAAACAGGAGAGATGGTGTACTCAACTTTCACATAGTCTGCCATTACTGCTTCCAAGCTGCAACTATCTTCGAACAATGTTCAATCACAACTCAAACTGGAGAAAATTTCTTCTCTGGCCAAAGATAATAGAATCAAATATTTAGAGGAGATGGTGACGAAAGAAGGTTTTGATCCATGTAATTCAAAGGCCATGGAAGAGATTATTAAGAAGAAGAATGTTGATATAGCATCCCTGAGAAAGTAATTGAAGCTCCTTACCACTGAAGATCCTCAGGGAAAGGAGTTAGGAGAAACAAAAATACAGAAAGAGGAAATGCTAAAGCTACTGGTGGAACAGAGTGCACAAATTAAAGAGATGGAGGTAGAGATGGATAAACTAATCAAAGAAAAGGAGCATAATTCTCAGCTCGCTATGGTTCCTCTTGATGTAGTGCCTATTACATCAATACTTCAAACAGGCATTCCTACTGCAGGAGCATCCACGCCTACGGTACCCTCTACTTCAACTACAGATGATTCTATTGAACTGGCCCAATCAATGGAAAATATGTCGATACAAGGAGAAGAAATAAAAAAGCTGTGAGAAGATGTAAAGGTCCTACAGGAACAAAACACTAGATATGAGAATTCTCTCCTAACAGAGCTGTAGAAATCGCAGAGGCATACCCAGAGAGTGCAACATATAGAAAAGGAAACTCCCATGGGTAATACTCTATCCCAGGTCAAGAGAACATTTAGAAAAGGATAGATGAAGCCATGATAGAAATCTGGCCATCTATACAGATCATATTTGAGCAGAAAGAATTAATTGAGAAATCTAATGAAGCCATTGAAGAAATCAGAGAGCAGTTGGGTGATAAACCTAGTGAAGCTACATAACTCATCAAGTTCCTCAATTCCAAAAACAAGAAAGAGCTGGAAGAATTGGATATTGAGGACAGGATTGAGACCATACTAGAGGTAAAAAAGGCGCTGACCAAAAGGAATTTGATCAGACAGCTAGAAGAAAAATGTCAAGTTCTGGACATTGGTGTACAGAGGTTCTTTAGCAAATTGGAAGTCCTCTACAAAAAGGGACTTCCCAGTTTATTAGTGATAAATGGCAAGCTCAACAGATGGTCAGATTACAGCCAGAAATTGATGACCATTGCTAAAGACGGTTCTAAGTTTGCAGGGGTGAAAGCAACATAACAGGGAAAGAATTTTTAGAAGCATTGACATATGATTTAGACATCCATTATGAAATCAAGCACATATTTATTTACAAACCAACTTTTGCAAAATATACTGAAGTGGACGAGGTCTATATGAAGTTACTAAAGATGTCTATCCCTAGTGAAGAACGTTGGGATACATTGTGCAAGTTACTGGAGTAAGAAGGTGATTTAGTTGGATAGCTTAGCATCAACAACACAACAGGATTCGAAGGGCCAGATATTCCGTAGTTCCACCAATATAGTGCCAACACTTCAAGCAGTGTTAATTTCCTAAATTATTGTAATAGTTAGATAGATTCTGTTTAGAAATTCCTAAAATACATCATGGTTAATTATGACAGGATATTTTGTAAACAAACTTATAAATACTTCTCTTTTGGAAGTATGAAGGGTTGATTTTTGCGTTCTAGAAAGCTATTGTACTATTGTCATTTGATGGGCTGATCAGTAATAAAAAGGACATTCTTCACAAGACTCATGTGTTGGACTATTTGGTGAAGTGATTCTCTCACTGTCTATGTGTTTATTTCTTTGTTTCCCTACTTACGTGTTCTTAAATCAAAATTATTTTATAGAAAGTTGATGAACATAATTTGTTGAAAGATACACTTTGATTCTGGCCGTGGATGATTTAAATGTTTTCTTCTGATATCAAGTTAAAGAATTCTTAACTGCTATTTAGCTTCAATTGAACCTATATCTTTTTTTTGTTACATTTCATTTAAATCTAAAAGATCCAGTTAGTTCAGCGACCTTGCCCAATGAAACTCCTTCTAAAATCTGAGGCAGATCCGCGTTAAGTTTGTAGACTCCATTACCCAATGGAAGTTTCAGGCATTTAATCAACCAAATCAATTTTAAAATCGAACAACAAACTCTCATAACTAGCCTAATATCTAAACACAACAAAGTTAAATCTAATAGAGAGATCCCTCTCTGAGTTTAGGAAGGCTAGATCCTAAGCTCCAAACTGGTTTTGTGGTTACCTCTGTGTTTTCTTTCACAAGCTCGGAAATGACAGAGTGCGAACAGATTGTATAAGCAAGATTCTTATAATGTCTCAGAATTGATTTCCTTGGTATGTGTGTTTTTCCAATCAAACCCTAATCTAATCAAATTTGTTATATGTCTAGCTTATTGATATTTGTGAAGTTGGGTTTGACTAACACATGATATGAAATGCATTTGCATGATTATGAAACCCTAGGTATTTAGAGAGACGTCCTTTTGGTCTAAACCCTAGCTTGGTCTAGGTCAGTGTATGTCTAATGTATTCATGTTGTCGGACATATGATATGCTTATGTATGATTATGAATTCCTAGATGTGTTTTGACCTAGTTATTGATGGCCCTTGTCTGAGACTCTAGGATGATGATATTTGGAAATCTAGGGTTTTGCAACTAAACCCTAGTAGGAGTTAAATTCTCTAGTATGTGTATAATGATTGTTGAGATTCTGAAAATGAAATTATAGGGTTTTGAGGATGAACCTTAGTAGAAGTAAAATCTCTGATAATAATATGATGATTTGAGATGTGTAAGATCAAAATCTGAATTTTGGTTGGGATTGATGGTTGATTGAAAATCTAGGGTTTGCAACTAACCCTAGTGGAAGCTGGTCATGTCTATGACTAAGCTGTGATTGACTTTGATGGATGCTTTTATATGAAATCTAGGATTTGTATGACACCCTAGTGAAAAGTCTAACATATGAATTCTGAAAATTGTTAGATGCCTTATAGATCTATATTTGTTTGAATTGTTTCTAGGGTTTGCTACATGTTGTAGTAGGTTGTTACACCTTTGAAACAAGCATTGAAACCCTAGATGGAACGAAAGTTGTTATGAAGTAGTCTAGGGTTTATGACAAAGTCCCCTAGCAAAATGTTGAAGAGTATTTATCTCTTGTTTTAGAGTTTGATATATGTAAGGTTGAAATGCTTTTGTAATTCTGATATGGCTAACTTCATGCTTCTATAGGTTTGGTTGTACTTGCTATGTAAGTTGTGCATGTACACAATCTTCAATATTGTGAAGATGTTCGTTGATGTGATTAGCATGATGAGGATGATGATAACTTTGATGAAATGGTTGGAAGTCACGAAAGATTCTCTGATGATGAAAAGAAGAAGTTGTTCTCCTTGAGGAAGCCTAAATAGAAGAGATCTCCCTAAGATTAAGAGGGAGTCTAGATAAAGAGATGCTCCTTGGTTGAGAGGGAGGTCATAGCTTGGTTTTGATTGAAGAATGAATTTTAGAGGGTATGTTGCTACATGAAAAGTAGGAAAAGAAAGTGTATGATGGAAGAATCTTCTGTCAAAGATTCGGTTGATCGTCCTACTATGAAAAGAGAGAAGCAACATCAAGTTGCCTGAAAGACCCCGAAGGTTTGTATTTGTTTATGTACATGTGAAAGTATATTATTGATTGAGGTTGTGTTTGTACAGGTGAATCTCTCAAAGGATTTGATAGCATGCTGGTTTGATTAGGAGAGATTGGTCATCCTTGATCTGCTGGATGAAGTGTGTTGAGGATTTGTGAGTGAAGCATTGCTTGGGAGGACATCTGGCCGACACTTTGTGTTGATGTCTAGGTCTCGAAGTTGGAAAGGTGGTGTTGATTATAGAGCTTTGTCTTGGATACACACATGGATCTTTGGGTTGGTGCTGAGCAACTAAGCCTGATGGTACCTAGAGGGGCTGAAAGCTTGAGTCCACCTTATTCCCACTTGGATAGATTGCCTTGGTCAGGAATCTAGTCCGTGGCATTGCGATCCCTAAATTGCTGAGAGACCAATGGATAGATTGCCTTGGTCAAGATTCTAGTCCATGGCATTGCAGTGCCTAAAGTTCTTCATTGTTCATATAGTTTGAGATCTTCCATTATACTTGTATATGATGAATACCTCCCTAGTTAAGAGAGAGTGTTGGAAAATGTAACTAGATTTGGTTTTCGTTTAATGTATTTGAGTCATCTTGTAATGTTCTTGTCAAAAGAATAAAGAAAATTATTATTATTATTATTATTGTGACTTATTAAAGCATGGGTTTCAAGCTTGGGTCACCATATTTTAGGTCAAAGTCCCCATTGAGGATTTCTAGGATTTATTTTGAGTCAATATAGCCATTGTAATTTTAAGGAGACCCTTCTTGGGCTTTTGAATCATGTAAAAGGTTAAGTATTGAGTCAAATATGATTTATGTATCCTCCACATCAAGTTGGCCTAGAAGAAATGAAGTCGGCCTAAGGACCCTAATTCGACCTCACATGGAGCCTATAAATACAAACACATCGAATTCATTTGGAACATACTCTCTCACAAGAAGTTCGATATCTCTTGTAGCTGGGAAAAGTGTGAAGTCTGTTGTTGGGAAGTGTTGACGGTGCTGGACCCGCCAACATGTCAAGGGGATCTCCCCAGTAAGAAGTCCCAATTAGACCTCAAACTGTTTGGTGTAGGAGTCCCAACAGTGGGTCGTAAGGTAATGCCTTGACCGCGATGTTGCACAGAGGCAAGTAAGATAACTTTGTCAATAGCAAGGGTGCGACTGCTGCAGTGAGTCAAGGAAGATGTATGAGAGGTTCTAACACAAAAGGGGGGAGATAAGGGTAAAGGTGAGTTCTAGGTTGAAAGGGATCAGTCCCAATTCGGCTGGGAACATACAACACAAAAGGACATACACAGCTTCTGGCGGAGCAGTTCACTCGGATGCGGTAGTCACAACATATAAGGTAAGATAACACGTACAACACTCACAGATCAGTCTGAACGAGTGCAACGGTTGTTACAGCAAGGTTCATGTGAAAGGTTTGTCTGCTGTTTGGCAAAGCAGCCGATGCAGACGGTGACAACATTATCAACATATACAACACATTTGCAACAAGATTCATATAATTGCATGTGAATCAGTTCATACACAAATATGTAAGTTAAACAACATATATCATTAAGGCAACCGAAGCAGTCCAACTACAATAACAAGATATGCATGAAAATGTGTTGGCTCTTATTATATAAAGTGTAAGTTCCAATCATACACATGTAAACCTGCTAGCTCCATCAGTGAAACGTTACAGCCACATCCGCCTGCTCCTCCAAAGAGATGTACTAGCTTCGTGCAGTGGAGAAGCCAAGGCGCGTTACAATACTGTCCAAGCCTTCTTCAAGATAGTCTTGGTAGAAGCTTGGCTGACCAAAGCCTCTACAATGAGCTATGAGGGAATATTTATAGCAAAGGGTGGGGTGGCCCTTGACATTCCCCTTTGTGACAGTTCAACTACCCTCATGACTCTTCACCTACTCTATGACTGTTACATCCAACTATTGAGACTTGACTTACACTTGACATGACTCAACATTACAATGCACATGTGCTCATGTGAGACAACATGGCTCGAGCAAGCCATGCAAGACATCGTTGACATTCGGTCCGCTACATGAGACCAACTCTTTGACATGCTTGTGATGGTGAAAGTGGTGAGCTGATGCTAAGCTTGGTTGTCCATGATGGTGTGCATGCACGTCATGGTGACATCTTGGTGAAGTGAACTCTTGCCTCCATTGCAACTGGTGCATTGGTTTGGCCCACTTCATCCAACTCATTTGCTAACATGGGCATGGTCTTCTTGGGTGTGGCTGGACCGGCAACACACTGATGCATAGTGTCCGTGCTGATCTTCAAGTGTGTGCGGGTGGTTATGCACATCAACTTGCTGAAGTACATGTTCCGTCCCAGTTGGACTTGCTTCTTGTCTTCGCCTTGGTGAGTGTGTTGAATGGGTTGGATTGCATGCGTGCGCTCAACGACATTTATGCTGCTGAATCCCTTGCATGTGATCAACAATACTTCTCACCATGTCTTCTTCGTGTTAGCTTCTTGGATGGATCTTTAACTTGTACGAACGCAATTTTATCTGTGAGTGCATGTTGCGCCCATTGCTGTTCCTGATCCTGTTGCAACTCATTCATCTATCCATGCAGCTTCATGTTCTTACTTGAGTTGCTGCTTCGGCAGATGAAACTCCTTCTTCGTTCCATTCTTTGTCTTCGCATGACCTTCATGTCGCGTAGTCACCTCATAGCCTGAGTTTCCAAAGTTGCTTTCATTATCAGTGGATTTGCTTGACCTTGCAACTTTGTTCCACCTCTGTGTTGTCCACAACCTTCCTCTTGCATTCGCTGCGTTCGCTTCAACCACTGTTCATGATGTTGCTCGGTGTGATGCTGCTGCTTGATGTCCTTGTCTATGAACAACTTGATACCTTCGTGAGTAGGCAAGCTCATAAACACTTGATTGACAACATCTCCAGGTGTGCTCTGAACGGGGTCTTCGACTCTGTTCTCTTGGAAACCACTATATCTACACTGCTGAGAGGCAGATGAGCACCTTCAATATCTGGGGACATGGAAACACTCATTGCAAGCAATTTGTCAGTCGAAAACCAAAATGAACTTTGAGAACTGACTTGCAACATACCTGTGTGATTGATCATGAAGGTTGTGCAATTTCGGTCGAGAGGTCAGGAGACCGACTACCAAGACTGCACAAGGCACAGTCTGAGCTGCTAGGAGACTGACTGATTGCTGGAACTGCACAATGCACAGTCCAGTCTAGCTTCTGACTGCTGGGATTGCGCAATGTGCAATTCCAGCTGGGAAGGACTGCTGGGCTAGGGATAGATTTGTGCAATTTCTTGGGCCGAGCAGCTACTATCCTCCACAAATGTGCAAAACAGTCCTGGAGGCCAGTGCTGGGCAAGAATGTGCAAATCTGGAGAGGAAGGTGAGCCTTCATTCCCCAGATTGCGTAATGCAGCCTTGGTGAAGGCAGAGTCCGGGCCAAGGTTGGCCCGACTCGCCAATGGACAACTGAAAGCAACTAAGACAGTAAACGCATGGCGATACTAAGTGATAGCAGAAGTGATTGACAATGCACGCAAAACATGAATGAAAGATTCAACAAACAGATCAACATGCATGTGGGTGAGACGGTTCGCTGGTTGGGCGAACGTCCGTGCAAAACACTTTCATGCATTTGACAACCGTGACATAGCAACAAAACTGAAACAGAGCAAGGACAAACTAGTATACATGTAAATGATATCAAGTGTTCAAAGAAATCAAGCAAACAGTACTCCCACAAGCGAAAACACAAAAAGCGATAGAAATGCAGCACAAGGCATGGGAAGCGGGTCTACGCCAAAATAGCTGAGCTGAATGTGCCGACTACTTCTAGATGTGATGTGGGATGCCAGAGCTGTAAGATTGATGTGAGGAATGAGCTCTACAGTGTCTGGTTGATGAGTTTTGATAACATTAAGGTTGTGATGCGCATGCCACAAATCTAGGGGAAGCGACACTTGGTGGGAGGTTTCTGAATGGCTCCTTGCATGTAACCTCCAATTGCTAAACATAGATCCCTGAGATAAGGGGCCTTTGCATGCTGCCTTAGGAGAAGTAGCATATGCATGCAAGTCTGCTTTGCTCAGTCCCGGAGGGAACCGGTCAACTCGGCTACACATGCAAGAGGCCGTTCGACTCCTGGAGAAAAATGCGCATTTCTGGCTGGGAGTTGGGCTGGCTGCCCAGGAGATTTGCACAATTTCTGGGCAGAGCAATTGATTGCTGCCCAAATTTACACAAATTCTGGGCTGAGCAGCCTTGCTGGGGAAATTTGTGCAAATCCCACTGGGAGTGTTGGCAGGCAAGATTGCGGAATCCTGGAGCCTAGCAGGTTGCTAGAGAGGATTGTGCAATTTCTGGAGGGAAGGCTGGTTGCCCTCCATAAATGTGTAATTTTCAAGGGGAAGCTACTCAGCCTGCAGCTGGACCAAGTCCGGATGAACAACCCGTGAGGGGAATGGATCAAGCTGTGATCGACATGCTTCCTTTGTGCAAGAAAGACACTGAAGCTTGTGAACTTGATGAAGCAAGGCAAGCTGCTGTGAAGGTTGGAAGGGAGGCTCCAAAACGAGGCTAAGGCAAAATTTTGGATAGTGGTTGTATCCGCTACAACACTTGGCGACACACTGGTAGAACTCCAACTCTCTGAATGGACCTTGTTCATGAAAAGAAAGTCTAACACCTCTGGAAACATTGTTTTGTTTTCAGCTCATCATGGTTTCACACTAATTTGATTGTAAGATGTAGCGCCTGCCAAACCTTTGGTCTATTGACACACATTCCAAGCCAAGGCAACACAGTTGTTTCGATTGGGGTTGAGGGGTATATAGGTGCACAAGCAATATATTTGTCAGACTCTTAGTTTCATCTCTGGTGTTGCTCCACTGCTAGCAGGCCTAGACAGTACCTCGGTGGAGTCACATAGGAACACAAGCATGGCTCCGCTGCCAGCGAGCTTGGTCAATACCCGGGCAGAGTTACTTGCAGCAACTCCGTGTGCAGGAAGCCTTTTTCTTCTTTCGCCTTATTCATTTTTCATTTTGAATTTTTGACTTTTCATTTTTTCATTTTTCACTGTGCATAACACTTATTCATTTCAGAGGCAGAAGAGGGATCCCGACTTATTGAAAGCAAAAGAGGTTGTTCCAGCAGAGAAGTAGTTTATTGTATCTCTGAAGTGCCTTTTAAGGTTTTCCCCCTTACCTTACTCTACTTGAATGAGTTGACAAGGGTTAACCCAAAAACAATTGATTAGAGAAGGTGGCATTAGTTAGGGTGCAAGCATTGTGTTTACACCAAGGCTCACTTTGAACAATATGCATTTTCCTTTGACTTATCATGGACTAAAAGTAACAAGCTCATCATACAGAGGCAAGATGACAGATAACCAAGTAGTGATAGCTGTAGAAGCCCTCTTGTACTTTAACCAACTTGCTTCAAGAGTCATACATACAAAACTAGCCTATGAACGAAACAAGCGAACAAACTAACAATGAACAAAGAAAATTAGTAGCAGAAGCAAAAATGAAAGCAAAGCAAGTAAACAAACAAGCAAACAAAGCATGTAAGAAAACAAGCATGCACTAACGGTACATGGGCCTGATCACGTGAAGTGATACTTCCAATGCAGCCACCGGCACATTGGTAGACCCATGTTGGTGAAGGCTTGGTCTGCGAGCAACCCAGTTGTGCGAACCAGCAAGCAAGAAAGATATAACAATGAAGACAACCACACTTCATGATTCAAAGTGCCCACGAGACATAAGTGAGTGCATGTGCATGACGAGCAGTCTGCAAACTTATCATGGTGTTGCGTGAAACTACGTGCAACTTTGAAGCATAAGCACACTCTTGACTATGACATGAAAGTAAACGAAAGAAACAAAGATAACTTGCATCACGCACAAGTGCTTGCAATGTAAGACTCTTCCAATGCATGAGCAATGGGATCGTGTATTTCGAGTGGAGGAAGTAATCTCTAAGTGTTAGATTGATCTTGAGTGCATACATATGAGTGATGAGGAGCCTTGAGTGTTTGAAGTTTGAACAATTTCCTGATCAGAAGCGAAACCAACCTCAGGACAGTGAGGGCCTGACATAACCATCAGCTCGGGCTGCAGTGCCTCGACAGTTTGTGGGGTTTCAACTTCGTTGACAGATGGATCTTCGTAGACTAGTGGCTTAGACGGATTAACAACGAGTGAATCAACATCGTGATCAGGTGATGAGGTGAAGAGATCACAACAACCAAGATCAGAAAATTCACGATGTTGGTCGACATCCCATGGTTTGATGAATCACACAGAGGGGTAGATGAGGAGGAAGGATGTTCACCCTCTGCGTTTTCGGAAAAAGCAGATGAAAGATCAAGTGGATTTCCAATGAATGATTGGTCCTCTTTGTTGTTGGATGATGGGCTAACATACGGTGTGTCCTGCGAAAGATCAACAATGGGTGCATCTGTGGATGAAGACACACACGCGAAATCATGGATGACAGGTTCACCAATGATGTTAGGAAAGAACAAAGGGGGCTTAGACGGAAGAGAGTCATCCTTTGCCGATTGTTGATGCTCAAGCTCCCACTCATACTCTTCATGAATGACAACACATGTTGGTTGTGCAACACCAACTCTGTCAATGGTTTGTTCCTTGTTCACAACAAGTGGAGAGTCCGGAATAGACGAACACAAGACAACATCATTCGGAGGAACACTCAGGTGCGAAGATGAAGGTCGTAGAAAAGAATGCATATGAGGACTCGAAGGACTCACAACCAAATCTGCGCGAAAATTGAGTGAAATGATGTTGGGAGGGTGTGAAGGATGAATAGGTGTGTGAGCATGATCTTCAACATCACTGGGCAGTGGTGGAGCTGTTGAATACGAGGAAGGCAGACAATCAATTGAGATAGTGCCCGCTTCCACATGAGATTATGTAGCTCCATCAATGAAGAATGTTGAGCGAGGCTTGATCTCAAACTTTCTCTTGGGACGGGCAGATTTCTTAAGGCAGTAATCGAACCGGTCCTAAAGATAAGCAAATTTCATCTGGCTCCTTGGAGCTTGAAACTGCAAGTCACGAAAGCGTTGCCAAAAATCAATAACAGGTTCATGTGAAGCCCTCCGTTGCTGTAACAGTTTCTGGTCAAGATGGTCTGGATCAAAATGATAGAATTTGTCTTCAATAAGATCATAGAAGTGCTCAAATGAGTGCACGGTGTCATCCAGTAGGCTGAGCACCCAATGAAATGGAGATTCGCGAAGTGTATATGCAAGTAGCAAACCGGCCTGTTCGTCAGAAAACTCATCTTCCTCATGAATCATTGAAAGAAAGTTGAGTAAGTGCTCAGGCCAGGCCACTTCGCCTTCACCATCGTATGTGTGAGTGGACAAGAGATTGAAAAGCTTCTTTGTGATGGAGACATCTTCATGATTCGAAAAACACTGCGGGGGAAGAAGAGTGCAAGACTCCAAGAAAGATGTGCAAAGGTTCAAAATTGGATGAGAGGACACAACTTGTCATCAAGCCCTCCTTCTAGTGCCAGAAATGTTGACGGTGCTGGACCCGCCAACATGTCAAGGGGATCTCCCCGGTAAGAAGTCCCAATTAGACCTCAGACTGTTTGGTGTGGGAGTCCCAACAGTGGGTTGTAAGGTAATGCCTTGACAGCGATGTCGCACAGAGGCAAGTAAGATAACTCTGTCAGTAGCAAGGGTGTGACTGCTGCAATGAGTCAAGGAAGATGTATGAGAGGTTCTAACACAAAAGGGGGGAGATAAGGGTAAAGGTGAGTTCTGGGTTGAAAGGGATCAGTCCCAATTCGGCTAGGAACATACAACACAAAAGGACATACACAGCTTTTGGTGGAGCAGTCCACTCGGATGCGGTAGTCACAACATACAAGGTAAGATAACACTTACAGCACTCACAGATCAATCCGAACGAGTGCAACGGTTGTTACAGCAAGGTTCATGTGAAAGGTTTGTCTGCTGTCTGGCAAAGCAGTCGATGCGGACGGTGACAACATTATCAACATATACAACACATTTGCAACAAGATTCATATAATTGCATGTGAATCAGTTCATACACAAATACGTAAGTTAAACAACATATATCATTAAGGCAACTGAAGCAGTCCAACTACAATAACAAGATATGCATGAAAATGTGCTGGCTCTTATTATATAAAGTGTAAGTTCCAATCATACACATGTAAACCTGCTAGCTCCATCAGTGAAACATTACAGCCACATCTGCCTACTCCCCCAAAGAGATGTACTAGCTCTGTGTAGTGGAGAAGCCAAGGCGTGTGACAATATTGTCCAAGCCTTATTCAAGATAGTCTTAGTAGAAGCTTGGCTGACCAAAAGCCTCTACAATGAGTTATGAGGGACTATTTATTAGCAAAGGGTGGGGTGACCCTTGACATTCCCCTTTGTGACAGTTCAACTACCCCCATGACTCTTCACCTACTCTATGACTGTTACATCCAATTATTGATACTTGACTTACACTTGACATGACTCAACATTACAATGCACATGTACTCATGTGAGACAACATGGCTTGAGCAAGCCATGCAAGACATCACTGACACTTGGTCCGCTGCATGAGACCAACTCTTTGACATGCTTGTGATGGTGAAAGTGGTGAGCTGATGCCAAGCTTTGTCATCCGTGATGGTGTGCAAGCACCTCATGGTGACATCTTGCTGAAGCGAACTCCTGCCTCCGTTGCAACTGGTGCATTGGTTCGACCCCCTTCATCCAACTCATTTGCTAACATGCGCATGGTCTTCTTGAGTGCGGCTCGACCGTCAACACACTAATGCATAGTGTCCATGCTGATATTTAAGTGTGTGTTGGTGGTCATGCACATCAACTTGCCGAAGTACATGTTCAGTCCCAATTGGACTTGCTTCTTGTATTTGCCTTAGTGAGCGTGTTGAATGGGTTGGATTGCATGTGTGCGCTCAACGAATGCATGCTGATGAATCCCTTACATGCGATCAACAACACTTCTCACCATGTCTGCTCCGCGTCAGCTGCTGGGATGGATCTTTAACTTGTACGGGCGCAGTTTTACCCGTGAGTGCATGTTGCGCCCATTGTTGTTCCTGATCCTACTGTAACTCATTCATCTATCTGTGCAACTTCATGTTCTCCCTTGAGTTGCTGCTTCGACACATGCAACTCCTTCTTCATTCCATTCTTTATCTTCGCACGACCTTCATGTCGTGCCGTCACCTCATAGCTTGAGTCTCCAAAGTTGCTTTCATTATCAGTGGATTTGCTTGACCTTTCAACTTTGTTTCGCCTCTGTGTTGTCCACAACCTTCCTCTTGCATTTGCTATGGTCGCTACATTCGGTATTCTGCCTTCAGCTGCTGTTCATGATGCTGACACTGTGATGCTGCTGCTTGATGTCCTTTTCTACGAACAACTTGATGCCTCCGTGAGTAGGCAAGCTCATAGACACTTGATCGACTGCATCTCCAGGTGTGCTCTGAACAGTGTCTTCGACTCTGCTCTCTTGGAGACCACTGTACCTACACTGCTGAGAGGCAGATGAGCACTTGCAATACCTGGGGACATGGCAACACTCATTGCAAGCAATTTGCCAGTCGAAAACCAGAATGAACTTTGAGAACTGAGTTGGAACAAACCTGTGTGACTGATCATGAAGGTTGCGCAATTTCGGCTGGGAGGTCGGGAGACCGACTGCCAAGACTGCACAAGGCACAGTCTAGGTTCCTGGGAGACTAACTGACTACTGGAACTGCGCAATGCATAGTCCAGTCTGGCTGCTGACTGTTGGGATTGCACAATTCCAGCTGGGAAGGACTTCCCAGCTGCTGGCCTAGGAACAAATTTGTGCAATTTCTTGGGCCAAGCTGCCATTGTCCTCCAAAAATGTGCAAAACAGTCCTGGAGGCCTGTGCTGGGCAGGAATGCGCAAATCTGGAGAGGAAGGCGAGCCTTCCTTCCCCAGATTGCACAATGTAGCCTTGGTGAAGGCAAAGTCCGGGCCAAGGTTGGCCCGACTCACTGATGGGCAACTGAAAGTAACTAAGACAGTAAACACATGGCGATACTAAGTGATAGCAGAAGTGATTGACAGTGCATGCAAAACATGAATGAAAGATTCAACAAACAGATCAACATGCATGTTGGTGAGACGGTTCACCGGTTGGGCGAACGTCCGTGCAAAACAGTGTCATACATGCGACAACAGTGAGATAGCAACGAAAATTGAAACAAAGCTAGGACAAGCTAGTATACATGTAAACGACAACAAGCGTTCAAAGAAATCAAGAAAACATTATTCCCACAAGCGAAAGCACAAAAAGCAACAGAAATGCAGCACAAGGCATGGGAAGCGTGCTTACCCCAAAACAGCTCAGCTGAATGTGATGACTGCTCCTAGATGTGATGTGGGATGTCAGAGCTGTAAGGTTGATGTGAGGAATGAGCTCTGCAGCAACCGGTTGATGAGTTTTGATAACATCGAGGTTGCGACGCGCATGCCACAAATCTAGGGGAAGCGACACTTGGTGGGAGGTTTTTGAATGGCTCCTTGCATGTAACCTCCAATTGCTAAACATAGATCCCTGAGACAAGGGATGCCTCTGCATGCTGCCTTAGGAGAAGCAACCTATGCATGCAAGTCTGCTTTGCTCGGTCCTAGAGGGAACCGGTCAACTCAACTGCACATGCAAGACGCTGTTCGACTGCTGGAGGAAATTCGCATTTTTGGCTGGGAGATGGGCTGGCTTCCCAGGAGATTTGTGCAATTTCTAGACAGAGTAGCTATCTGCTGCCTAGATTTGCTCAAATTATAGGCTGAGCAACCTTGCTGGGGAAATTTGCGCAAATCCTGTTGGGAGTGTTGGCAGGCAGGATTGCGCAATCTTGGAACCCAGCAAGCTGCTAGAGAGGATTGCGCAATTTCTGGAGGGAAGGCTGGTTTCCCTCTAGAAATGCACAATTTTCAAGGGGAAGTTGCTTATCCTGCATCTGGACCAAGTCCGGGTGATCAGCTTGTGAGGGGAATGGATCAAGCTGTGATCGACAGATTGCCTTTGTGCAAGAAAGACTCCGAAGATTGTGAACTTGACGAAGCAAGGCAAGCTGTTGTGAAGGTTGGAAGGGGGGCTCCAAAACGAGGCTAAGGCAAAATTTTGGAGGGTGGTTGTAGCCGTTACAACAGGAAGCGAAAGGAAGTGTGAGTTGGGTGGAGCCTAATGAGAAGAAGAAAATCGAAGTTTTGGTACCTCTCTCTCTCTGTTTTGTGCCCTAGATTGGGAGATCGAAGTCTTCCAAGTTTCACTATTGTTGACATCTGCCAGTTGCCAGAAGCAGTTGCCTAGTCGAAGTTGCTGGAAAGGGGTAGAAATTCTAGGAGTCTGACATTGGTGTGGAGAGGGAAGGTCTGGTCTTGGTCTAGGGTGAAGAGTCTCAAAGAATACTACTGCAAGTAAGAATTTCTTGATTGGGTTTTCCCCTCAAGGGGGGTTTTTCCTTGGCATAGTGCTTACATATGGTGTCTATTGTTTTATGTGCTTCTGTTTTGGTAATTGCTGGATGAACTGAAAGAAAGAAGACATAAAGAATCATAATAATAAGAAACATCACAAGTAATTATCAAGAATAAGAAAATCCTTCTGCCTTTCTGATTTTCTAACACCACCTAATGTAATCCTTAAAATATAATAAAAATGTTAAATTTCCTAATACCAACCCATATTTATTTGCTCACAACAATTATCTATTCCTAGCTATTTATTCAATTAACCAAAATAAATTTTGAATTGCCAAAAAATAAAATCACTGGTATTTTAACCTCTAGAAGTTATATGCAGTAGAAATAAAAAAATTCAGAGAGATCAGTAACACACTGCAACAGATAAATACCCATAACAATTCTCCATCATTCATTGATATGGAAAATCAGGTTTTTCGACCCATAGAGAGTTATAAAGAAAAGTACATTTACTGAAACTAACTCAACCTCCACTGGATATATTTGGCCCAAGGAATTTGGCCTACTATAAATTGGACTTTGAAGGAACTCCGCTTGGAGAATTTCAGCCCATCAATTTCACCAACAAATCAATCTTGCGCCTTCCCTTCAGGCTGCCTTTGCATCTTAGGAGATTCGGCCTTGGCAAATCGACCTCTCCAATGAAATCAACTTCCTTTTCACTTCAGCCACTTGGCCCTACAATCTCTAGCAATTCAGCCTCTTGGATATGCCCTCGAATCTTGTTGCACTCTTCCTCCTCCATGCTTCAGTCTATTGAGCCACTCGCATTAGAGAAAATCACTTTCTCTTCTTGTGTCTTCATCTTTCCCTTAGTCTTCTTTTTATAATCTTCATTAAGCCCAGATCCCTAACCGTAATCTCTTTTCTAAAATATCTAGGAGATCAATGGTTACGATTGTTTCTACTTCACTTAAATAGTTAAATTATTTATCCTAAAAAATGACTTAATAGTTCTGTTGCCACAAAATCTAGTAGGCCTTGGAAAGGGGTGCCGTACAAGGCTATTATTAGAATAAGTGACAACAATGGGGTAATGGCCCACTGTCACCACAGGCAAAACTCCCTGCTCTTTATGGACTTTCACCAATGGGAGGAGTCCCAGTATAAGGTCACTTATGATGGATATTCTAAGGGTTTAGGATGACCAATAGGCTTGCAAAAAGGAAGACTCAACATAAGTACAAGGCTCCAATTAAAGAATGAAGGAAATTCAGTTTGCTTAGGCCAATTTTGTACAACACGAGACCTAGGGTTAGATCAGTAGGTTGAGGGTTGGGATGGCCAAAGGTCAAGGTAAAGAGAAAGGGTTCCCACAATGTGTTTTCAGCAAGGAAAAGGCAGATGAAACCCTTAAAAAATCCCCAAGTTGAAGCTAAAACCAAACTAGGAATTTCACTGTGCTCCACATAATGTAAATTTTGTAGTTCTATCAGAAATGAATAGGGAGAATAATATTTCTTAATTTTGTTCACATTTGAAGCACGGTTGAACTTGAATAGAAAACTTGATAATCGTTATAGGAATAAGCGTTTCCAACCACTTTATGAGACAATGATATTAAAACTTATATTGTCCACGTGATGAACAATATTGGGTACCAAGTTTGAAAATGAAGCTGGATCTATTCAAACAAAATATATTCTTACTGGCAGTAAGTGGACCACACCAGACCATTGAATTCCAATAAAAAGAATAATCATCTGCATCCCCAGAAAAGAAGGTAAATGGTATCTTACTGTGTCTCAAGAAGGATAGATAGCTTTTCCACAGCTTTATCCATCCATGTCTTGATTTTTGACCCTTGACAAAACAAAATACAAAAATTAGTTCACCAACGTGTGTACCACAGTGGTTTTCGCGTATGCTTAAACTAAATCATGCTTAACAGAGACAAAATGTTGCTTGCGATATCCTGAGGCATGGTTGATATTTCTATCAGGTTTAGCATGTATGTCAGGTTGTTATGCATCGTCTTGTTAAAAGATGAGCTTGGCCTTACTGCCAACTCAGAAAGACCAATAACAATACTATCAATTCGCTCATTGCAGGTGAAAATTGTTGGGTTGATTTGATCTTAGGCAACATATAATCCACTATCTGTATTATGTACCATGCATAGTTGCTATTTCTCTCAGCCATAGCATATATTTCAGGTTGTTAGGCACTATGTTGTTTAAAAACGAGCTTGATGTTCCTGCAATCTCAGACAGACCAATACTTATACTATCATTTACCAGTATATCAGCTTCCAAAACTAGGCAACTTCAAGATATTAAGTTAATGGGACTGAAAAGTACATCAAGTGACAATGGCAATGCCAGAGAGCCATCTCCTGAAATAATAATATATATTAGGACAAATAATACAATAAATGACTGGCAAACCCCAGATAATGAATTAGAGACTAATCCTGCATAAGAAGGGAGAAAGAACAAGCATTTCTATAGCAGAAAAGGTTGGTCAGATAATGATTAGAGGCCAAGAAAAATAATATATCCCACAAACACATGGTTGGGAGAAGTTGGGGAGATGTAAGAGAAGACATAGTTGGGAGAAGTTGTATCTTCCATCTTGAGGTCATTTCCCTATCTCATTAATAATACTTGATAGTAGATAGAGTTCTTTGGTAACCCTTGGTTGGCTTAAAAGACAGTCACAATTTGATGGTGGCTATGTGATCTGTAGTCCACTGTTTATATGCACTAATAACAATTTTCTACAGCTTTGGCTATTTGAAGATAATCACCATAGATTTGGTAGCAAGAAGTGGTGAGGTGTAATTGGGATTTCCAAGAAAAATTATTGAGATTACGTATATTTTTGATATGAAATATTGCAAGGTTTGAATAATGGATTACTATAGCATAATTACAATTTAATCTATGTACAGAAACTTGAAAAAGTAGTTGTTCTTGATCCGGAATCCAGTAAGTGGGTTGGAAACTCCCAATGGCACTAAAATTGATTCTTTCTTAAACAACTAAAATTTATTATACATACTCCTATGCCAGTGAATTTTGGTGTTAGTCTATCCCTCTACACAAATTTAAACATGCTGCTTTGCCTCTGAACTTTACCTCTTGCTGACTTTGCCCTCTTTACAACTCTGCCCATGCTGGTCTGACTACGAAGTCTTCCTTTTGCCACATCTATCCATGCTGGTCTGCCTCTGCAGTATGTCTTATGCTTAGTCTGACCATGATGGTCTGCCTCTGAAATCTGCTCTTTCCATGTCTTTCTTCTTGATGAGTCTACCAATGCTTCTGCTGCTACTGGTCTATCTTTTCCAGAAGGGTTTCCATGCTTTGTTCCTGCTGGTATGTCCTTTTCACAAGGCTTGCTCATGCTTCCTCTAGTGCTGCTTCTACGAGCGCTCTCCTAGGTGATTTGACCCCTTCAGGCTTACCCATGCTTGTTCAAATTACCTGCTGCTACAAGTACTCTTCAAGTGGATTTTTTTTTCTCGGAGGCCTGCTCCCACTTGCCATTACTTGTGACTTTAATCTTCATGGAGAAAATTTCAGTTGTACTCCTAATCTTGTTAGTTTACCTGTTGCTCCAAGATATTCTCCTTCAGCAGAGGGCATGCTCAGCAGATACATACAGCAGCAGTGATGACAGTAGAATGAGGGTGTAGCGGCATAGGTGCATTCATAAGTCGCAGCAGCAATTATAGAGAGAAGCCTGTCTCTGAAGAGCATGCACAACCACCTTTAGCTTTGCTATCTGTTGACCTCTACCGGTCAACTACCCATGCAGTGCACCCCCTATTTTTTGCAAAAAGGGGCAGCACCTGATCAGCGTGTCCGTGCCATCCTGCAGTCATCAGCATCTTGATCAATCTAATTGTAAACCCAGTCTGCATATATGAAATGTAAATAATCTTAGCAGGACAGAGTCATGTATGTAATTTGCCTAGGAAGACCTAACTTTCTAATGATGATCTATGTCCCGGAAGGTTTTTCGTCTCACCGATCCACGGATCGGCAGAGTTTTCCTTCAAACCTGACCCCAAAGCCGGGATGCATTTTGTTATTAGAACTTTAGGAGAATCCTATTGTGTTAACCTGCTAGATTATAGTTGTGTCGCAGAACTGGGTGATTTGTGAGGGTCTATGTTAAAGAGGTTTTTTTCCCTTAAGATGTAAATGGTTAAAGTCATGATGTAATGTGTCCTGAGGGTCGAAAAATGTTTTAAATCCCCTCATGAGTCCTAAGTCCTAGGTCCTAGGTGATGTTTCCAAAGGCCTAGTTCGTTGATCCATTTTAAAAGGAATTAAAAAATTAAAAACGAATAAAAATATATAATAATAAAAATTAAAAAAAAAATTAAAAAATTAATAATAAATAAATAGATAAAAAATAAATAAATTAAAAATTAAAAAAAATTAAAAAATATAAAATTAAAAATAAATAATAAATAAATAAATAAAATAAAAACCAAAAAATAAAAAATTATAAAGTTTAACAAAAATATAATTCCAAAAATAATAAAATAATAATATTTTAATCGACGGTGAGATCAAGATATGTCTTGATCCTCATCCACGTTCGAGATCATTTCACAGGATACTCGAACTAGCCGTTGGGATCATTTCCTTTATATAGGGTTTTAGGGGGTCATTTCAGATCATGGGATCTGTGAGTCGAAGACTGAGGAGCTCTCTTGTAAAAATTTTTCTGGTTAATAAAAGAAGACTTTGGGGTCCATATCTTGCTGGTGTTACTCTCTTGAAATGCTGTGAGATTGTTTAATTTTCTGTATATGTTATTTTCAGCCGTTAATAATAGCTTTTTGTAGAGTATTGTGAGCACAGGTATCTTGTTCACTTGCTAGGGTTGGGTGTTGTTAGGGTTTCTGAAGTAATGGCAGGTATCTCCATCACTTCCTGAGATCTAGCAGCATTTTGCCCTCTTTACTGATGGTTGTTTTGAGCTGTGCAGAAAACATTTTCTGAAGGAAATTTGTGGGCGTTCAGGGAAGTTCTCGGCTGAACCAGCCAGCTCCCACAAGCATTTTGCTGAGCCCAGTCGGACTTGATCCTGGGTCTATCATTCAGTTTATTTTTAATTTGCATGAGGGATTTTCTGAAGTTCTTCACAGTGAAGATCTGAAAGCATTATTTCTTTAAAAAATTTCTGTGCTTATTGGTGGATCTGGCTGTTAAGGGGCCAAATCTGTAAATTATTAGCTGTTCTAGGGTTTTATTTTCGTTTTATGCACATCATTTTTGGGTGATTTTATGTCCCAGGTTGCAGGGTTTTCAACGGGAAACAAAGATTGATTTTTCTGATCCAGCTGAGTTTGATTTGAGCGTGGGCATCAGTCGAAAAACTCATTTTCCTCTGCCGTCCAAAGCATGCACCTGCAATTGTTATCAGTTCATCGATTTTTTTTACGTGGGCATAATTTCGGTTTGAGTGCTGGATTGTTTTTTCAGGACCTGCGCCATTAAAAAGACTGGAAACTGTAAAGCCGCAAATCTATCCGCCAATCTAAAAAAAAAAAAACGTTTTATGTGTGGGCTCAATGCGTTGACTGATCAATTTTCGTACGGCTTCAATCCTGTCCACAGCCTTCTCAACCTGCAAGTCGACCTCCATCTGCAACAGCAAAAACGAATGGTAAACGGTAAATACGTATACATAGAAGCGGATTTCAGAGTTTGGTATAGCAGCGTTGCCTCTGTCTGCCATCCTGGCTTGCGTGCTGCGTCCGTCTTCCACTGTATGCTCAAACGTTGTCCGCCGTCGTCCTCATAACCCACCTGCAAAGCACATTCAACCAAAAAACGATTTCAATGTTTGATAAAATTCGGGATTTTCAGGTTTGCGTGAGCATTGTTTGGGTATCATTTCGTTTGAAGTTTTCAGACCACGCGTGCGTTTCAGGTATGCTGTCACTGTCACGGTATACGCACAGGTGAATGCAATCGAACGCAGTCATTTTTATGGGTGGGTTGATCTGGGCGTTGAATTATCAGGATCGATTTTGTGTATAGTTACATGCGTAGGGTTTGTTTTGTATTTTTTTATTTGAATTCTTTTACTTGCGTTTCAGTCTTGTACGATAGCTCATGTCATTTCTTTTGATAGTTTAATTTTATTTTGAATATAAGTCGTTTTTTACATTTTTAATTTTAGTTAGTTTTAGTTTTATTTTATGTATCGTATGCGTTGTATTTTCAATTATCTTTAGGTTTAGTTTTTTTTTTAAATTAGTTTTCATGCGTTACGTTTAGGTGTTTTTTATTTTTTTTTAATTTTAAAGTTTGGGCTTTAAATTAAAACATTTAAAAAATCCATATAAAAGCTTTAGGGTTTTAGTTTTATTTTTTGATTTCTTTTTTAATTTTAGATTTTATTTGTTTGTTTTCTTTAAGGTTTTAGTTTTAGTTTTTTTAGATTTAGTTATAGTTAGGGTTTAGGACTTTTCATTTTATTTTAATTTAGTTTCAATAGATTTTTTTGGGGTTTATTTTTTATTTAAAAAAATATATAACTATTATAAAAAAATAATATAAAAAATAATAAATCAAAAAGTTCATTTTATTTTAATTTTTGATTTAGGATTAGTTTAGATTTAAAATAATTTCTGTTTTATTTTGTTTTAAAAATAACTAAAAATCATTAAAAAAATAAAAAATCAAATAAATTTTTTTTTGGACTTAGGATTAAATTTTGAATTTTGTTTTAGGTTAAATTTTTGTCAGAAAAGCTATAAAAACTCATCGTGGAAAATTATTTTTGCCAAGATTCAGTTGTTTTCATGCTATATCTTTCATGCTGAGATCTAAAATTTTCAAGCCGAGACACGAAGTTGATATTTGGTCAATAGTTTCTGGTTCTTGTGGTGGTTTTGAGCATTTATCTTTTCGAAGTTTTCAGTTGCTGGATGTCGTCCCAGCTGATGACAAATGATTGTTGTTCACATTTCATGTTTCTATAATCATCTAACAAGTAATCGATTTAATAATCTCTTAAGGCGCTGGTCTGCTAAAATCAAATTCATCTAGTGCTTATCTTATCGTGTCTCGTGTCTCCCAACCAACTGGTCGACAGTTGGTCTTCATCATCTCACAGGGTCTACCCCCCTTAGCGCGGAGAACAGGCTTAAACGGAGGGATCGGGGATCAGAGTGACAGCCCCCGGTTTGAGCGTTGTCGTGTCAATCTGCGCGACAACATTTTTTGGCGCCGTTGCCGGGGATAGAGTTTTTCTGTCCCTGGTGTTTCAACGACATTCATCTTCTCATCTTCTCATCTCTCATTTGAGCTGGCAGTTTCAATATTTTGGCATCTTTTCATCACATATCAGCAGCATCTCTTCGGTTTTTTTTTCTTGTTTGGGTGGCGACTCCATTTTATTATTTTTCCCAGACAAGAAGCCTCCCTCAATCTGCTTGTTGGTTTCTTTTTGGATCCTAGAATTAGATTCATTGTTCAAGTGGCGACTCCACTTCTTTCATTTTTGATTTTCTTGAGCAGAGATCTCGTTCTATCATCCACTTGGTCCCTTGCTATTCATCATGGATTATTCGTTTAAACCATGTCATTTTGATGACCTCCATGACGTTCCGGAAGTGGCCATCTCCAAATTACCTTTGTTTTCAATTGGTGATGCAGTCGCTGTAAAAAGGCATCTATGTTTGTTCACTCGCATAATGATCATATATTGTAGACCCTCTCAGCACGATCACGAAGATGTCAAAATGCGGCTTTTTGTCTTTTCCTTAGAGGGTGATGCTTTGAATTGGTTTAATAATTGTCCTGAAGGTTCCTTCACCTCTTTACAAGATATTGTCAATGCTTTTAAAGACAGATATGGTTATCCAGATAGTCCGCCTTGTGCCCCTAAAACTGTGCAGCAGAATGAAAAAGGTCCAGCTGTCAGTGAAAGTTTCCAGGACAATGCTTCATATCAAAATGTGCCATCCACTTGTGCCATTACAGATCAGATTCATGATAATGGAAAAGCAGGGACGAATAACAATGAAAATGAAGATCAAAAGCAAATCATACAGGAACTAATGTTACTGGTAAAAAATATGGAGATCAATCAAACTAGTTACGCCCATGATGTTAGAACTTTATGCACCCACCTGGAAAAACGTAATAGGGAGATGGAAATCATGCAAAATCAACATGCTAAGGAAATTGAGGCCATGAAGATGAATCATGACACAGAAATTAGTTTTATCAGAAGCAAGTTATCAGGCTTAGAGGAAAATATGACGACCATGAAAGCTAATCATGATAGCGAAATTAATTCTATGCAAAACAAGTTATTAACTATGGAAGAAGAAATGACTATCATGACATTCGATTATAATAATCAGTTGGCTACCATGCAAGCAAATCATGAGGAAGAGATAAACTCCATGCAACATTGCTTGATGACCATAAAAGAAAAAGACGATAAAGTAATAAAAGATATGGAAGCTAAACAGATATGTCTTCAGAAAAAGTTGTTGATCATGGAAGAAGATCATACCAGGGAAATCAGTGCTATAAAAGTTGAACACTCTAGCCATATAAATCAGGAGCCTTCTCATTTGTTGCAACAAGCTCCATCTTACTATGATGAGGTCATTGGTTCGATTGAAAGGTGGTTAATTGATGGTGATCCAGATAGACTTAAGAACGATAAAGATCAGATGCGAGATGAAGAAAAGCATGTCACGCATATTTTACATCCTTCATCTGAGAGCTTTGAAACAGAAGGTTTCGTATCATCAGTAATCCAGCCTGCCAGAAAGAAAAAGCGCAAGAGAAAGAAAATAAGAAGAAGATTTGACGCATCACACGACCGCGAGCAGCTTGATCTTCGGATTAGAAAGAGTCCTACCATATGCAAAATTGGACATGGTACATCCGACAAGCAGCCGACAGATTTGCCTGAAAGCAGGCAAATGCTCAGTATGCACTATATTGAACACATCTGATGCCGTAGGGCATCCTTTGTATCGTATTTCTATCCCTGATCCTTGTCTTTTCAGCATTTCTTTTTTGTCTGTAGGATTAGATTTGCTTTCATGTTATTAGTTAGTCAATAAATGAAGAGCTTTTTATCTTTCCTGTGCTTAATGTATATGATGATTTTAGAATGGACGCTACTTATTCATATCTGTGTGTTGTATGGGTGCAGATTCTGGATTCTCACATTCCTGCAAGCAGCAACGTGTCCCCAAGTAGAGCCAGATGTTGACCTCTACCGGTCAACTACCCATGCAGTACACCCCCTATTTTTTTACAAAAAGAGGCAACACCTGATCAGCATGTCCATGCCATCCTGCAGTCATCAGCAGCTTGATCAATCGTTTCTGTAAACCCAGTCTGCATGTATTAATTGTAAATAATCCTAGCAGATGTGAGTCGTGTTATAAATTGCCTAGGTGGATCTAACTTTCCTATGATAATCTATGTCCCGGAAGGTTTTTCGTCTCACCAATCCACGGATCGGCAGAGTTTTCCTTCAAACCTGACCCCAAAGCCGGGATAGATTTTGTCAGTGGAGTTTTAGAAAATCCTAGTGTGTTAGCCTGCTGGATTATAGTCGTGTCGCAGAGCTGGGTGTTTTGTGAGGGTCTATATTAAAGGGGTTTTTCTCCCTTGAGATGTAAATGGTTAAAGTCATGATGTAATGTGTCCTGAGGGTCGAAAAATGTTTTAAATCCCCTCGTGAGTCCTAGGTCCTAGGTCCTAGGTGATGTTTCCAAGGTCTTAGTTCGATGATCCATTTTAAAATGAATTAAGAAATTAAAAAA
>APFE030793703.1:65698-84937 GCA_000404065.3 Pinus taeda
CCTGAGTTTGCAGTGTAGTACCATCTTATTCCATCATGTTCAGTTGGTACTTTTTGAGATCATTCTTTGATATCAGTGATCCACTTCATCTTTCAGCATCATTGGCAGTCTTATATGTGACATTCATACATGTACTTGTTCGATCATGATCAGATGATCCATTATGTATTTTATAGTCATTTATACTTGTATACTTGGTGGACCCTCTTGTACTTGATGTGTGGACATGCTGTATCTTCTCTGAGCATGGGTATGCCCGCCTCAGACAATGTTTCTTTCTGATCTCCTTTTGTGGCTTGGCAGGCTGAATTCTGGTGCAGTCCTTCTTAGTTTTCGACATATTTGCTTTCCGTGAACTTGCTTAATACATTTCGGCCATCATGTACCCCTTCTAACCTCATATATTAGGGATCATCTATTATAGCTCCAAATCTCACTCTCAAGGTTTGTGATGCTGCACTCATGGCCTAGGGCAACCCCTCCTTCTAGACCTGGTCCCAAATTTAAAAAATAGTGTTTTATTCCCTATACGCGACATTGCCCTGAGCTAAACGTGTGTATACGCGGGTCTGTGTATACCCAACCCGTGTATATGTTTACAAACACTTAAAAAAAATTAAATCTCCTTAATTTCAAACAGAGATCACGAGTTTTACCTATTGATTATTTGTTAGTGCCCGTGGCCCAACTATTCCCAATGAATTCCCAACTAAAAAACTACTTTTGGAGAAGTATAAAAAGGCTTCTCTTGGAAGGCCAAAGGGAGGAGAGAAGAGAGAGAAAGAGTACTATGTTGAGATTTCTTGACCAGGTCTGAAGATCCTTGTGCCTCCTGCACTTCCCCCATTCTACAGGAAACCCTTGTTTCCTTGTGTGTGTTGATGATTTCATACTACTTGAGATATCATGGAGTAATTCATGGAAGGAGTTTGTTAAAGGCTTGAGACTGGACAAATCCGGGAGATGGTTTTGATTGGAGCCTGCGAAAGGATGAATCAGGTGAAATTATTCCTTTTCTATACTTTATTTGTCTATAATAAAAGAAACACATGTCTTTGTTCCTGATATAGATCTTCTTCACGTTATGACATTCATATTATGATTCATATGTGAATGGTTGTTTAATTTCATAACTAACTACCTTTCCTTATAATATGAAGATGGTTTCTTTATGATGTTTAGTCGATATACTATTGTACTTTCTTGAATTGATTGTTTTGCAGGTCAAAGGAGCAAAGGAACTCCAAGAAGGGTTTGGACCCTGGAAGGCTCTTCTCAAATGTAGGACCTCAGGTATGCCCCCTATTGTAGAGTTTTCTTATAGTAGCATCATGATTGCATGGAATGTGTGTTTCTTTGCATAGATAACCTCCAGTATGCTAGGGTATTCACCCAAGACCCTAGGGGAGTTTATCCCACAGCAATGATTGAGTAGGGTTCGGTTATTCCATTCACCGATCATATTACCATTGGTCCACCGTACCATCCTTTTTGGGGTTAATGCTACCAATCCATTTTAGTGTCACCGATATGTTCAAGAGAATTCGCTCAGGGAATTCACCATCCCAGCTTATGTCTCATCTGCTGCAATACCTTCACGCTTCATTATTTCACGACCGCCACCCTGAACCCTGTATCATCAAATCGTTTTCACCTCCACAAAATCATTTTCTCCATTCCGTGTCATAGATTTGGGATTCATTAATGCCCTCCTACGATGGGTCACTTCTTGTCGAAATTAGCTCATTATCCAAGAAGTCGACCTAGGAACAACCCTTTCAGTACTTTGAAGCATGCATGCCTTAATGGCAAGTTTCTCACTTTCGGCAACAAGTTTACATCAATGGCCTTCGATCGAAAAATTTTGCATGGTGTTCAACACCAAGTCCCATTTTCACACCACGTGAATTGTACTATCATACCTTGAGGGTCATCATCATTATTGGTGATTCCTCTCATTCCTATTAACATCTTACATCATTGGCTAGTAATCAGGCAATGTCTTTCCATGATCGACTCCAGAACATCCTTTCACATGGATCGGCTTGTACTTCAGGCGAAGATTGAACAAGTTTGAAGACCCCAGATCTAGTTTCATCCATTCAAACTTCAATATATTCAGGAAAAAAAAGACATCAAATGTACATCATTGCTGCACAAATAATCATCCAAGCCAAAGGATGATGGCTCTACCAGAATCATCAGTCTGCCACACAGATGGTTGTCTGTCCTATGTACATGAGAATGAATTTATAAAGCTGAGCATGGGAATGCCTAGCTCAGCTAGATCATGAAAATATTATGAAGATAATGTATTGTATTGTATCTTATTACAGGTCACCTTCCAGTTCGAAAAACCTCGGATCCTCATGATAAAGCATTTCACCCAACATCAAAAGGATTTACGACCTCATGCTTTAGGGGGCAACTGTTATACACATATTTGGGCATTGCAACCCCAATCACATATGTCCATAAACTAAGGGCTTCTAGTCCCTAAAAGTGTTGTTTCACACCCTAAACGAACAAGGTCAGCTGATTACACCATCTCCCAGAAGTTATCCATGAAAAATTGCTCAGAACTGGTCAAAACTGGACCATACAAATTGCCTAGTGCTAAGGGTGTGATGCATCTCACCTGCCACATGCAAAAAGTGTGATGCATACTGAAAATCCATTTTGTAGGGTGTGATGGGTGAGAGTAGACAAATCGCAGAGACAGTTCGCAAGGTGGATGATAATGGAATCTTCCAGAAACTTCTCTTATGACACTTGCCTCTCTGAATTTGCCCAGGGATGAGTAAGAGATCATGAAATATCCAAGTGGAATTGAGAACTATCAAAGAAATGACACTAATCAAAATCCCAGAAGCTGACTCACCCACCTGCAAACATCTATATATGGATCCCTCATCTCAGAGATACAGTGGCTGGAATCTTGTACTTTGTAAAGAAGTGTTGTTGGTTTCTTTGTGAAACATCATAATGTTGGGTGATCTGATCTTTTCATGAGGTGAAGAAGGGCTTTCATGCTGGGAGGATGATGCTGGGTCAGATCAATGGGTTCTAATCCTCTCCTCTTCTCTTTCTATCAATAAAGTTGTTTGAGTTTTCCTCCACATTCTTGTATGTATGAGTTGATATATGAATTTGTGTGGTCAATATATATCTAGTCCTATATTGTTTATGATTGTAGATCTCTGTACTTTGATGGTATTATGCTGCTTTAACTTTACAGGTGCTGTTTGAAGCGAGGTAAGCAAGGGAGGAGTGACAAAGATCTATCAGAGGGGAGAGGAAAAAATCAAGGAGCCAAGCGAAAGACTGAGGTTGGTACTCTCTCCTTCTCTCTCATCTACTTCTCATAAAGGAAAACACAAGTAACTTTAGTTTGTTCGTTTCTAAGATAGCTACCCATCTTAGTGGGACTAACAGCTCTGAATGGACACTAGATTTCCCGATAGCACTTATGACTCCTTTAAAACCCTTTCCTCCTCATATTATGTTTGTTTTATCATACATGAGTACCTCGACTCACAGCTCGACAAGCTTTATTCACTCTCCTTCTTTTTTCCAAATGGTGAATGTTAGTGGTGTAACCATGGTTGTGGATAATTTTGGCATGCAGACCCCTCCTTTAGTTGTAGGAGGGGGTATTATTGCTATCTCTACTATTACACCTAGTACAATCTTTCACTTATTTCACCGGTACCTATCCTTTCAATATGCCACTAGTATTTTGTGAAGTTTTGTAACTTTGATTTTGGATCACAGACCTTTTGATAAAGTGTTTGGCTATTCTATACATCTAGAACAAAGAGTTGTTTTTAAACTTACCTTAAGATCCATTCTTTCCATTGCGTCATTTGCATTCTTGAAGTTTCCTCTTTTTATTTCATCTTGATTCTTTGAGAAAGATTTGAAATTTTGGTTCAGTGAAAGATTTGGTTTTCTAATATCTTTTATTTGTTGAATCTCTTTTGTGTCCTTTAGATAAGGTTATTAAAGTGTTTTTGATCTTTTTTTGGTCTTATCATTTTGGTGATTGTTTATGGCCAATGAAATTTGGTGTCTTTTTGCTTGATTTTCTCTTGAGGTCATTAATTTTTTCTACTTCTTGAATCTCCTATTCAAATCACTTAAGAGGAAAAAGTGAAGAAACATTTGGTTTTTTCCTTTATTTTCTTTGATTTTATCTTCTTGTTTATAAACAAGAGTGAAAATATTTGTTTGAGGTTGGAATTTTCTTTTCTTGAGAAATCTTTTTCTTGGATGTTTTTTTCTCCTTGTTTCATGATCCAAAATGGATTTTGGGATAGACTCCTAATTCTAAGTGTTCCTCACAGAGGAAAATGAAAGTCCAAGGAAGTTCCTAGACATAGCCCCATTGCAGAGATCTTTTCATTTTGAATCTACTGCAACTTGAATGGGCAAAAATGGACTTAGGATGCAGAGGTTATCGCTCAAAGAAGATGCCCTTTGTTCCTTAGAAAAAGAGGGAAAATCCCCTAAAAATGAGAAAAAAAACCCTTATAAAGGGAAATCACATCGAACCAGGGAAAAAGAGCGGACTTAAGCAGAAAGAGGAGAAACTCTCGATCGCCAATCCCCGACATATCGGATCAGAGGAAGACACATATGTGATATCGAGACCCTGGATCTAGTGATTGCAATCATGCGATACATTGATCACCGATGATTGGATCGGAGAATCGACATCGGCAATGCACAGAACCCTGGGTCGAGTGACATTGCGATCATCGAAATCAGCAATTGGAGATCGATGACCCCCGATGCCGATAAAAAGGTTGGACCTGATAAGCTTTCAAAGCTTGATTGTGTAAAATTTTAGGTCCGGGAATTCGTATTTTCACGCATTTCCTATGTATTTGGGATTTTACCCAAAACACATATGCAATGCGATAAGCAATGAATATAGACCCAAAAGGATTTATAAATGCACATGTATATTATTTGAAGTCCACCATAAAGCCATTCGATGGTATTTTCAGTGTTTTAATGTATTTTTATAAATACAAAGGAAATGTGAATGGGGCGATATAATGGACCCGAAAGGGTTTTATACATAGCAAGATGTGTTTTGAGTTTCATAAAGGTGGATTTCGAGTGGGCCTCAAGCAGAAAATGGTTTTGGGCTGACTCCACCTGATCCCACACAGTGAACGTTGCGTGGCTTGGCAGAGGAGCGGGGAAACTACCTTTTAGGGCAAGTAACCCTTATACTCCTAAGTCGCCTGAAACTGCATGGTGATTGTTGGATCATGGATCTCGTAGATCGATGGTGGAGAGCGCAATAGTGGCCAAAGGTGGACTTGATGCAATATTAGGGTGGATGTGATATAATTTTAAGTCTGATAGGTTGCGTTTTGGCAAATTTTCTCGTGTTTTATAGAGTTTCTCTGTGTAAATAGGGAACAACTGTTTCTGGGGCATTTCAAGCACTGATGGTTCCTTCCATTATAGAATAGGTGACCACCATCCCTGAAGGAATTTAGAAATGTTTTGTAATGCTCAAAGGGGGATTTGAGTGGATAGAGACCGAGAGTCATAGAGCCCGAGAATAGGAAATGAACAGATAGCGTCAATTGGCTTTAAAGCCATAGAATGACAAAGATAGAGGGGGTGTGGCTAAAACTTAGAATAAGTAGGTAATACAGAAGCAAAAAAAGAGCCGGAGCCAAGAGCTAGAAAGCCAAGAGCTTCAAGGGCCAGGGAGAGATGATGTTCTAAGCCCATTGTTCCTATGTAAAATAGTGGAGTTGAGCCAAAGAGCTTGTAAAAGGACTTTGCCATAATCCCAGAGAGCCTAGTCAAGTTGACTAAAGCTCAAGGAGATGTAGCCCAAGAATTTTGGGTGAACTCCATATTAAGTTGTTGTCCTATGTGTTTATTATTTGCTACACTGTTTGCACTATTACATGTATTTACATATAAGCACAAACAATATATTTTGAAGCACATAAACAGTTAAAATAACCATAAGAATACACCTTATTTTCAAGCACCTATTTAATTCCACATTGGTTAATCATAGAGACTTGGGAATATTTGAAGCTTTGGAAGTGGGAGAGGTTCTTGAAAGTTAGGCAAGAAACCTAAGTGCCCGATTTTCAGATTAGGTGGTATCAAAGCCTAAGTTTGATTAAACCCACCTTCAAAGGAGGCTATATCAAACTTCTTGATTGACAGAGCAAATATTTCTTGTTTAAAAGGTGTTTAAACAATCAGAGGTTGATTATATGCTTATTTATAGACTGACTATTGTTTTAGTTTGCAGGAGAGAAGGGAAAGCTATTGATAGCTCAGTCCAGGAAGGACAAATAGGAAGAAGGGTTGAAGGCATTCTTCTATCCTAAAGGACCTCAAACAAATCCCTAAAGCACAAGAGGTTTGCTAAAAAATATTTCTTAAATAAGATCCTTATTAGTCTTATTTGAAGTTCTTGGTTCATTGGCATAATGACAACTTCCTCATGTGTATCCTCCAATTCCTTCTCCATCACAAGACTCTTTAATGGAGACAAGAAGCAAGACTTGTTCATCATGATGGACAAAGTGAGAGAAATGTATGAGGATGGAAGAAAGAGCAACATACTTAGAGTCCAGTTGAATTCCATGAAGGAATAGAAGCAGTTTCTTTCTAACAGACTACAGGAAATGGAGAGGCAACTTCATATTGTAAATATGAACCTGAAGAGGATGCATGAGTTGGAGTCACAACTCTTTGTTGCCAAAGAAGCCTTGGTCAAGTATCAGCTTGAAGAAGAGGTAAACCATTCCAGTTTTTCTTCAAATTCTTCTGAGAATGCTTATATTTCTTCTTTTGAAAAAAATACTAGAGGCATACATTCCAAGATAATGTCCAAGATGGGCTATGAAGGAAAGGGCTTGGGAAAGCATGCACAAGGTATTGTTGAACCAATAATGGTTGAGGAAAGCCCTAAGTATTTGGGTCTTGGCTATGGATAGTCTTATGGAGAGAGTTCCAAAGCTGCCATGAAGACCATTAGAACATCTCCAAGGAGTTGCATTGTAGAGTGTGAAGATTGTGTTCAGGAGGAATGCAATAGCTTGAAACATCAATTGCAAGATGTAGGTGTTCAGAAGCACACACTTGAACCAGAGAGTTGTGGAAACTTTGAAAGCATTGAAGAGATTGTGGGTGTTCCAAAGGGAGCCACTTTTCAGTTGCTTCACCTCCTCATGAAGGCAATACAGGTGAAAGAGGTAGGTATAAATCTGGTTCTAAACATATTCCTTTTGATTTTGCAAAGCATGGTAAATTTCTGCATAAGCATGGGAGAAGAATTGCATCTTCCTTTTATGGTTTGGATAACCATCATGTTTCCAGATGTTGGAAGACAATGGCCACATATAGGAAACTTTTTAAGGAGAAGAAGTAGAAACCCAAAGGTCAATTGGACAAAGAAAAGCATGTTGTCAAGAGGATGCATATGTGTTGCACTTACTGCCATAAGTAAGGGCATCTTGCTGAAAGGTGTTGGACTCTGAATCCAACAATGCTTTGACACAAGCTGAGGAAAGTGGAAAGAAAAGATGGGAAAAATGGAAAGGAAGTTTCCATGAATGAAGTGTCTTAGGATGATTCACATGTTGATACTAATGTGCAGACAAAGGAAAGACCTTGGAACTAGATTGGTAAGAAATGGCTAGAGTTCTTTTCCAATTACGGTTGCATGTCTATTGATGCATCTATTTGCATTTTTTTGTTGAGGAGATGCAAGTTGTAGGAATTTACCATGAAGGTGAATGGGAGAATTTGAGTAAGAGACTCACTTTGTTACTGCAACATTATACTTCATTTCAGCTTCGAAAGTACGGTGTGCTTAAGTGAAAGTTGAAGGATGAAATGTATGCATAAGCATGATGTGCATGAACACAAAATGTTGATGTTTTCCTTGTTTTGACATGTATGTGTAATTAACTTATAGGGTTGATTGCTTTGACATGCATGTGATGCAATTTTGACTTGGGAGAAGTTAACTTGGTCTCCAAGATGGAGATAATAATGAAGTGTTTCATCTTTTGAAAAGATTCCTAATGGTTTTTTTCTACATGCTTGAATTGAAGAGTCATTTGTTTAAAGGTGTGTTTTGTGGGTTTGTTATCTAGTCCATCATTTGTATGTAGATGTAAGACATGGAGGTGTTCACAAGCTATGAAATTTGTTTCTTTTGTTGAAGCAGGAGTTTAGGCCATCTAGTTGTTGTTTGTATTTCTATTGTTGTTAACAGTTGTTGTTGATAGCTTTTCAAACATATACAAATGAAATTTTTGTGGAGTAGATGAACTTCACATTTGTTTGAGCCACCTTGGATCAATGATCAAGGAAAATAAGTTCAAACCACCTTCTATTACCATTTCAACAGAAGTTCTGCAATAAAGCAAGGAGGAAGAGAGTTCTTCCTAGGAAGACCAACCGATCCAGGAAGGGAAGTGGTAAAAGGCTTTGGTTCAGGGGAGCTATGCAAGGAAAGTGTGTGGAGGCTAAATGAAGAGGGCGTTGTTACGCTCAGGTACTATTCAGATCAATATATCAGTCTTTTGGAGACCAAAAGTTCTTTTAGTGGGAAGGCATGGTCCAAAATGGATTTTGGGATAGAACCCTAAGTCTAAGTGTTCCTCACAGAGGAAAATGAAAGTCCATGGAAGTTCTTGGACATAGCCCCATTGTAGAGATATTTTCAATATGAATCTACTGCAACTTGAATGGGAAAAAATGGACTTAGGATGCAGAAGTTATCGCTCAAAGAAGATGCCCTTTGTTCCTTAGGAAAAGAGGCAAAATCCCCTAAAAATGAGCAAAAAACCCTTATAAAAGGAAATTGCATTGGAATAGGGAAAAGGAGCGGACTTCAACAGAAAGGGGAGAAACCCCCGATCGCCGATCCCTGACATATCGGATCGGAGGCAGACACATATGTGATATCGAGACCCTGGATCTGGCGATTATGATCATGCAATACGCCAATTGCTGATGATCAGATCGGCGAATTGGCATCCACGATGCATAGAACCCCAGGCTGAGTGACATTGTGATCACCAAAATTGGTGATTAGTGATCAAAAACCCTCGATGCTAATAAAAAGGCTAGTCACGATAAGTTTTCAAAGCTCGATTATATAAAATTTCAGGTGCGGGAGTTCAGATTTTCATGTTTTTCCCGTGTATTTGGGATTTTACCCAAAACACATATGCGATGCATTAAGTGATGAATCCAGACCCGAAAGGGTTTATAAATGCAAATGTATATTATTTGAAGTCTGCCATAAATCCATTCAATGGTATTTTTAGTATTTTTATGTATTTTTATAAATACAAAGGAAATGTGAATGGGGCGATATAATGGACCCGAAAGGGTTTTATATGCAGCAAGATGTGTTTTGAGTTCCGTAAAGGCAGATTTGGGGCATTCCTTAAGAAAAAGATGGTTTTGGGCTGGCTTTGCCCGATCCCACATAGTGAACAACGCATGGCTTGGCGGAGGAATAAGGAAACTGCCTTTTCAGGCGAGTAACCCCCATACTCCTAAGTCGCCTGAAACTACATGGTGACCGTTGGATCAGGGATCCCATAGATCGATGGTGGAGAGTGTAATAGTGAACAAAGGTAGACATGATGCAATATTATGGTGGATGCAATATAATTTGAAGTCTGATAGGCTGCGTTTCGACATATTTTCCCGTGTTTTATAGTGTTTCTCTATGTAAACAGGGAACAACTATTTCTGGGGGATTTCAAGTTCCGATGGTTCCTGCTATTACAGAATAGGTGGCCACCATCCCTAAAGGAATTTAGCAATGATTGCTAATTCTCAGAGGGGTATTCAAGAAGACAGAGGTCGGGAGCCATAGAGCACGAGAAGAGGAAATGAACAAACAATGTCAATTGGCTTTAAAACCACATAATGGCAGAGACTGAGGGGGTGTGGCTAAAACAGAGAATACGTAGGCATCACATAACCAAAAAAAGAGCCAGAGCTAAGAGCCAAAAACTCGAGAGCTTCAAGAGACAAGGAGATATGGTGTTCTGAGCCCATTGTTCCTATGTAAAACATTGGAATTGAGCCAAGGAGTTTGTAAGAGGACTTTGCCATAATCCAAAGAGCCTAGTCGAGTTGACTAAAGCTCAAGGAGATGTAGCCCAAGAATTTTGGGTGAACTCCATATTAAGTTTTTTTCCTATGTGTTTATTATTTGCTACACTATTTGAACTGTTACATGTATTTACATATCAGCACAAACAACAGATTTTAAAGCACATAAAGAGTTAAAATAACCATAAGCATACACCTTATTTCCAAGCACTTATTTAATTTGACATTGGTTAATCATAAATACTTGGGAATATTTGAAGCTTTGGAAGTGGGAGAGGTTCTTGAAAGTTAGACAAGAAATCTAAGTGCCCCATTTTCAGATCATTTGGTAAAATTTTGACTTTAGGATATTAAAAGAGCACATTTGTGTGTTTATAGCATTCCATAGAATATTGCACTTAGGCATTCTAGTATTCATTAAGTATGTTGCATTTTAGGAATTTCTATTAGTCTCTTTATATAGATGATGAATGTGTGAGCATGTTTAAAAGAGAATAAGAGTTTTTTCTTTCAAAGGTTTCTCGTATAACCCTGTAGAGATCACTTTTCATTGAAGAAAAAGGAGTTGCATTTCACATGTAGCCTAGTTTTATATTTTTTGTGTCAGAACATCAGAAGTTTCACTTCTGTTATCCCTAACTTAAGTAACACCAATCAAATCAATCGCTTGATTTAAAATGAACTAGATTTTTCTTTTTGTCATAGATACATCAACTAGTCTAGGGAATTTAGGGCCTTGGAATAGGTGTGTGGATAGTAAAATATCCAAGGCCAATCTAAACTAAAACATACAAGTTTATTAAAGAGTGAAAATTTCATTCTCGTTAATCTATCTGGGAATGCTATTCTAACACATGAGTTAAGCACGAGTATGAGTGAAGATAGGGACACATAGATACCCCCTCTCCTACTTGTTGGATCCCATGCCCAGGATTGTTCCACTCAGATTATGATTACAAACTGGTAAACTTAGTTTCCTATCCTAGGGACCACACAGATGACTATAGGGGGAATACCCGTGGTACTTGAGAGAAATATTTTATCACTTTCATAGTAGTTCTGGAGGGCTCCTTGTGAAGATTGGGTACTTACAATGACAAAGGCTATTGTCTAGAGGTTGGAGTAACTATTTCTGATACCTTTGCTGCTAGTCTTGGGTATTAATTATCCCAAACTATCTTCAAAAGGCCCTTACCATCTCTTTCTTGTATTTTGGTGTCCTATCCTAATCACCCAGAGTGGAAATACATGGAAGCCACTTGTTTGGTTGTATATTTAGGGACTTTTTAGTGAGTTCTCTCTACTCCTATATTTCCATAAGTTTTTATTTTTTGAGTCTTTAAAAAGCTATCTTAACATTTAAAAGTGGCTAATCAAAAGGTTCGTCAATCTTGGAGGCTTTGTGGGATTAAACCTTGTGAGTGTCGAGCCTTCATCTAGAAGGCGTAGGAGTAGGTCTGCTAGTGATTTCCAATCAGTAGCACTTGACACATTGGATATTAATCCAACTTTAGGAGCTCTTATTTCATAGGGTGAACCTAGTGCAGTTCATAATTTGAATGGAAACGCTTCGGTTCTTGCTAGGGTTCTCTTCTAATAAGAAGATGAGATTGATATTAAAGACATTTCTGAGTCCCTCATGACTCTTTCAACACCCTTCCTTCTCATATTATGTACGTTGTATCATACATGGGTACCCCGAATCACAAGCCGACAATCCCTATTCACTCTCCTTTTTTTTACAAATGGCAAATGTTATTGGCATAACCATGATTGTGGATACTTCTGGCATGTAGACCCCTCCTTTAATGTAGGAGGGGGTAAAATTTCTATCTCTACTGTTACACCTAGTACAATAGTTGTTGGCTCTACCTCGATTCCAGTTCCAAGTGAGGGTGCCCAACCTTTTGCTTCTTTCACCAGTACCTATCCTTTTGATATGCCACCTAGTGTGATTTTTCCATTTCTCTCAACCTTTCAATCTGTTTTTTCCACATATATGAGTTCTATGCCAAGTGGTTCAACATCCTTTTAGGCAAGGAAAATTTTAGGGGCTAATATTCATAGGTGGGCTAATTTTCCATGTTCTTTCTAAAAAAAATATTTGCAAATTTCCATTTTTCCAAAAATAATTTTCCCATATTTTGTTGTATAAAATTATTTAACCCTAAAAATTTCCAAAATTTTATATAGACTAACATAAAATCAATAGAAACCTAAATATTTTTACAAAAATATTTCCAAAAATTTTACAATTTGCATATTAGGGACTAGTAAGATTCGCCAAGGTTTATAAATTTTAAGATAAACTTCCATCCTTAAAATATTCCTTTCTTTCAGGGTTTTTCTTTTGGAAGTAGTCATATCCCTCCTTCCAATCCATTGTTGAACTTACGACAAGCTCATAATGTTAATCCTTTCCAAGGAGGTCAAGGATGGCCATATCCTTTTGTTAGTGGGTTAGCGGTTGGGAATTCATCTCATTTATTTTTTCATCGAGGGAGTGTGCCCTTCCCTTCTACCAGGACCTCACAATTTTTTCCTTCATTAGCTAGTGCATGGAATACTTATCTTGGTGATCCGCTTCTTTCAATGTCAAGCTAGGTTGAAACTATCCTATGTATGATAACCCTGTAGCAGGAGGTGGATACCGTCTGAATACTTTTGGGCCACAAGTATTTCCTTATAGTTTGGCTCCTTCTACGAGCAATCCATGCCAACCTAGTGCCTCACCAAATCTAGGATACTCTCTCAATAATATTGGAAATTATTCTCTTGGTGGATGAAATTCTCTGGCTCCTCTACGCTTACAGTTCCAAGCCACTTTAAACTTGCCATATGTTTCGAAGTTAGTGAATGATATGATCCAATACAATCCATATTGGCCTCTAGTTCCCACAAAACTTCCACCTGATATTCCAAAATTTGAAGGGAAGTCTGGGGAACATCCAAATGATCATATCACCATGTTCCACTTATGGTGCTCATTGAAATTCTTGGTCAATGATTTGATTAGGTTGACATTATTCCGATGCACCATAACTAGAAACATTACAAAATGGTATGTTGAGATAAATGGGTATCTTTTCTATGTTTAGCAAGTTGTCTACTATGTTTTCAAACCATTTTCAGTTTCATGTCTGATATGATGTCGGAATTAAGATTTTAGCCAGTTTCCAACAAGACAAAGCACCTCATATTTCTTACCATATCCAAGAGTGGCATAGAAGGAATAGGCTCAGTAAGGATTATATCCCTTATGAGTTCCTTCTCAAATGGTTTTTGAAATATTTATAGCTAGAAATTTCTAAGGATGTTTCACTCTCTGGATTGTTCACTGAAGAACATGTCATCTTCAAAGCCTAGCACTTAGACCTTATATATTCTCAATCCATAGTCCTCTATAAGATTTTTCTTGATGCTCCTCGATCGAAGATCAATCTAGCCAAACCCAATTTGGGGCCCCATGTTGATGGGATTGTAGGATTGATCGATAGTAGCACAACTGACCTGCTAAATCAATTGCAGTAGTTGTCTTTACAATCTGCTTCTCTAGCGCATGCATCATAATTAGTGGCTATGCCTTCCCGACCTTTAGAAGTCAGTGTTGTTCAATCTTCAAATGCCAAATGAGACCAACAATCAGATGGGAAGAAGAAGGGACATGGTAAGAAGAAATATAAGGTTGGGAAAGGGAATGCAAATAAGTCTAGTAATGATACTAGAGAGGGTGAGAAGGAATAAATAAATAAAGTAAAATTCCCTTGCAAGTTATGCAATGGGGATCATCTTACCCATATTTTCCCTAAGGTTCAAGATGTTGAGTGCTTGTTATCTCAATAGGGTTCTTCAAGTTCCCAAGTTGTGTTAACTAACCCTTTTCCCCAAGGGAAAAAAATGTTTTTTGTTTCTAATCTTGGTATAGGAACCCCCATTGGGGGAAACTAGGAAGGAAAATCTACATCAAATTGGTAAGGTCCCATATTGATGTTGCTACAAGATCACATGATTATGGTGAACTAGAACCTTCTAAGGCTAAGAGTGCTTCTGATATTTTAGAGACACTCCATATTGAGAGGCATGTAGTTGAGCCTATACCTCGGATGCCAAAAGGCTCTACAAAACGTTTGACTAATAATCCCAATGCTAGGGTTGTCGATGACTACTCTATTATTGAAGATCTCACTCAAATCCCTTGTGCAATGTTAGTGTTAGAGATACTCCAATCATGTCTTGAACAAAGGAGTTGCTCATTGTGGTCGAAGTAGTGGATCTGAAAAAACTCTCTTGTTATAACATTTGATATGTTAAATGTTAAGAAGAGACTCCCTCATCACATGGACTTCCAGATTAAATCTACATATCAGAAAATAAATATCTCTCAAATAGGAGTTGATGAAGGGATTTCCACATTTGTCATGTTAATGTCATGTTGGAAGGCCATCGAGTCTCTATAAGTTATTCATTCGCCTACTATCCTTACTGCACTTGATGGTTATTCTCATAGGCCTCATCTAATTATTCCACCCTTTCTCGTCTGTGTTGGGGGCAAGGTTGTCAATGTTGAGGTAGAAATTGTTGATGCCAATTTGGATTATAATTCGTTTTTGGGTCAAAATTGGGTTTATGCAATGGATGCTATTCTTTCATCATTGTTTCACTTCATATGCTTCCCCCATGAAGGGAGAATTGTTACGATACATCAAATGGCTTATTATCCTAATGATCCCAATGCATCTTCTGATTCTACCATCCCCTTGGTGAAGAATACCAAGCAGCCTGTGGATAATTTTGGAGTTGGAATGTATTCCTCATTGATGGGTACTTTTGATATTCCTTCTCCTATTTCTCATATTAATTCCATTTCATCTTCCAAGGTCACTCCTCAAAGAGGTTCTTTCAGAACCCATTATTTTTTTTACCCTTGGACCCTACCCCCCTCTACCACCACATTTGAGGATGGGCAAGTAGGTGGAACGACATACCCTATATCTGCAAGAAAAATTGAGTACCAATCTATAATCACTTCTCTAGATTCTGATCCCATTCCTCTCTCATCGGAGGATGTGGATTTAGATGTGGCTCCGGTCTAGACTCTTAACTCTACTTTAGCTATGAACTAGCTTGAGATATTATTACCATCTGAAGAGGAAATCCTAGAAGCAATGACTAGTGTAGAAAGCAGTGTGATGTCTTGCATCATCGGTCAAATTTTCTACCTAACTTGTATCAACTTTAGTCAAATTTGTCTAGTCCTTATTCAACTAGAAGTGTTCAAAAAATATTAAATCCTTTGGCCCCAACACAATTTTTTTCCAAATTTAATATGTCCAATATTTCATAAACTATTTCGGTGAACATTTCCAGGAATCCCAATATTATCGAAAATGTCTTCTTTGGAGCTGCATGCCCCCCTGAAGAAATCAAGATTTATACCAACTTCCTTAAATAATTTAGAGATGCATTTTCTTGGTCTTATGAGGAAATCCGTGGAATTGATACATTGATAGTTCAACATGAGTTCAATACTTACAAAAACTCTAAGCCTATATGGCAGAAGCTTTGACCTATAAATCCTAAGAAAGCAACAACTTTTAAAGCTGAGGTTGAAAAGATACTTAAGGTCGTTTTCATATACCTAATTTCATTAACTGAATGGGTCTCGATTATAGTCCCTATTGATAAAAATAAAGGAATTATCCATGAAGCATGGAATTTAGGGATTTTAATAAGGCTTGTACTAAATATAATTTCCCCACTTTGTTTATCGATTAGATCATTGATGAATGTGAAGGAAATGAGGTGTTCTCCTTCATGGAAATTTTTTTGGAATATAATACAATAACTATCATCCTAAATATCAACACAAGGTAACATTTATTTTCCCTTGGGGTAAATTTGCATACGAAAATATGCCTTTTGGCCTTAAAAATTCTAGAGAAACTTTTCAGTGGGCCATGTCTTATTCTTTCCACAACATCAAGCACATTATAGAAGCACATTTGGATGACCTAGCTACTCGTTCTTGAAAGGGAATTGATCATTCACATCACCTTCATGTGGTTCTTGAATGATGTCGTTACTATAAGATCTGGTTGAATCCTAATAAATTTGTTTTCTTTATCACATCCAGTTGGTTATTGGGGTTCACAATATCTAATGAAGCGATTAGTGTTGATCCCTTCATGGTTGAGGCAATACTTAAGTTGCCTCCACAGTCAACAATTCATCAACTTCAAAGTCTCCAAAAGCCAATTTCTTAAGGAGATTTATCGTAAATTACGCCGAGATTATAAAAGGGTTTATGGGATTACTGAAGAAAGGAGTCCCATTTGTTTGGGATGAATTCTCTTATTGCTCCTTCGATGCTTGGAAAATCACATTGACCTATGTTCCTCTTTTGAGTCCACTCGATTATATAAGGAATTTCCTATTATATCTCGCTGCGGAAGAATGAGCCATTGGTATGGTTCTTGTTGAGGCAGACCATGCTCTTAGTATCCTCATATAGATAAATTAGCTTTGGCAATAGTTCAGATTGTCTAGTGACTTCATCATTATATTCTGCTTAGAAAAAAAATTTGTTGGCCAATGTCAACCCATTTTAGTTCATCCTCAGTAGGCGAGTGATTCAGGATAAATATAATAAATGGATTATTATCTTAGAGGGATTTGATCTTGAATTTATGTCTGCCAAATCTAAAAAATATTTAGTATTCGCAGAATTGATCTCATAGTTTCCTTGTGAAGAAGATGTTGTTTATGAAGAGTCATTTCCTGATGAACATCGCTTCCTCATTTCTTCACAAGATCTTTGGTATGGAGACAAAATATTTCTAGACTTCAAATTTTCCTCTAGCTTTCTCAAAGGATGAATGTAGAAAATTGCATCACCTAGCCAAAAATTATATTATTATTGGTGAAACTTTGTATCGTCATGAGATTGATTCAATCCTTAGACGTTGTTTAACCTTAGAGGAAGTTGAGTCTGTTTTAAAAAGACTCCCACAGTGGAGCTTGTTGAGGTCATCTATCTAGGCTTCCTACAACCCAAAAAATCTTTCGTGCAGGCTATTTTTGGCCCTCGATTTTTAAAGATTGCATGGAAATATTTCAAAGGTGTCATCCTTGTCAAATATATATTTAGAAAATGTGCGCTCATCCAACTCCGTTTTTCCCCGTCATCACTGTCGATCCTTTCACAAAGTGGGGTATTGATTTTACGACTTGTAACTTGGATTTGACAAAAGGTCACAAGTAAATTATCATAGCAATGGACTACTTTACAAAGTGGGATGAAGCTATGCCTACTTTCATAAATGATGGTGAGACAACAACCCTTTTCCTTTCCAACCAAATCATTTCTCATTTTGGTACTCCAAAGGATATTGTCACTAACCATGGCAGCCATTTCGAGAATAATATGATGTTTGAGATGGATTTAAAATTTGGATTCCGGCAGGAGTGTTTGTCTCAGTACTATCTTCAAGGTAACGACTAGGTTGAAGCCATGAACAAATCCCTCAAAATTATCCTAAAAAGGACAATCAATAAAGCTAAATCTAATTGGCACATCATGTTATACACTACACTTTGGGCATACTGGATGTTGGTTAAGACTGCCATGGGTTTTACACCTTTTTAGTTAGTTTACAATTTGGAATCAATATTCCTTGTAGAATGTGTGATTCAATCTCTTAAATTAGGAGTTGAAATTCTTATAGACACATATTGTCTTGAGGAATTACTTATTCATTTGGAACATTTTGATGAGAAACATCGAGATGCAACCACAATAAATGAGGCTCATAAAAAGAGAGTAAAAACCCAATATGACAAGAATGTGCATCCTAGGGTTTTCTCCAAAGGTGACCTTGTATTGTACTATGACCAAGATAAAGACACCTTGGGGGTAAGAAATTTCAAACGTATGTGGTATGGTCAATTCATCATTAGAAAGGTCTTGAAGAAAGGTTCCTATGAGTTGGTTGACTTTAATAGAAATGTGTTGATGAAGCCCATAAATGGGATCTATATTAAGAGGTATTATGCCTAGGCTATTTCCTAGCATTTTATTTATTTCAAAAATATTGTGCATAGTTGTTTATTTCTATCTATGGCTTTCGTGGTGATGGTGGTTGTTTGGTTTTCTTTGGAAAGTGAAAATGACCGATTTGGTGTATCTAGGATTCACTGATGGTGCTAGTAGACATACTCGGGATTTAGCTTCCACTACTTGGCTAATATATTATCCATCTGGTCAATTGTTAATCACAAGAGGTAGATGTATTGGTCATGCATCCAATAATATGGTTGAATACAATGCTATCATTAATTTATTATCTAAAGCAATATCTTTTAGTATTGAATAATTAGTAGTTTATTTTGATTCATAGCTGGTGGCGTCTCAACTACATAACATATATTGTGTGAGAGATCCTTAATCACATCACCAATTTCTGAGAGTGATATTATTACAAAGATCATTTATTTTTATCACTTTCATTCATATTCCACAATCAAAAAATTCATTTGTTGATTCTATAGCTAATCAAGCATTAGATTGTCATATTAATCATTCATCACATTAAAACCAAAATACCATGAAATAATTTGTATATATGATCAAACCATTGAGAAATTATCTGTATATAGATAGGAATAATATGTTCAAAATATTACAAAATGTGGATAAATGTCCTAGAAAATTAGGGCTTGAGCCTGACCATGTCCATAAAAGATCAGTCATCTAAAAACTAAGTCTATGGGACCTGCCCCGGATATCCATCACAGAAGAAGACGATGGCATTTTCCATTCGTCGAAAGAGTCGCACCCACTCTCATGGTACTCCTACCACCCACCGCTAAACACCCTTAAGGAGGTCCTTTATAGCTACTATTTTAACTTGGTGAGTTAAATTCTCAAAGTTCCTTTTCTCTAAGCTATTGTTGAAAATAATACTTAGAGGGGGGGTGAATTAGTATTATCTAGTTCTTTTAACAAATCTTCCTTATGTACACTTCGAATTATTTTGCATATCAGTACCATAAAATAATGAGCAAGAAAAACAGACAGTCACATCAAAGAACACCAGATATAAG
>APFE030793703.1:92350-125177 GCA_000404065.3 Pinus taeda
AAACTGGATCCATAAATATCAAATGATCATCAAGTACCAGTAAGTCACCCAGATAACCAGATCCACAATAACAGAAAACTAAACCCAGAACACCTTCTGTGGCGCAACCTGTGGCGCCTCCTGCGGCGTCTCCTGCGGCACCTCCTACGGCGTTTCCTGCGGCACCTCCTGCGGCGTCTCCTGCGGCGCCTCCTACGACGTCTCCTGCGGCGCCTCCTGCGACGTCTCCTGTGGCGCCTCCTGTGGCATCTCCTGTGGCACCTTCTGTGGCGTCTCCTGCGGCATCTCCTGCGGCGCCTCCTGCGGCATCTCCTGCGGCGCCTCCTGCGGCGTCTCCTGCGGCGCCTCCTGCGGCGTATCCTGCGGCGCCTCCTACGGCATCTCCTGTGGCATCTCCGCACTTCCGCAGCTGCAGCGCTCGAGAGATCACCCTTCACAGATTCGCTTTCCACTTCACTTTCATATAGATCAAGCTTTTGAAACAATAACCCAATATTTCAGATCTTAAGATATTCAACCCAAAGCATACCCAAGCGAAATGATCTCCTTTGCTTTATATAGGCAAGCTCTTCCTCAAATCATGGATCATGGGGCTTAATAATAATAATAATATAAAACAATACCACGGGCCAAAACCATAATAACACAATATCATCGGCTAAATACCAAGAGTTAAACATATGAAACCCCACGTGTGCTTTTCTCTGCCTTGAAGTAAGTGAACTAGGGGTACGCACCTCCTGAACTGGGTAACTGTGGGTCTGGACGCGGTCCCTGCACGGCGTACTTGCGGGTACGCATCTTCTGGACTGTTCTCCTGTGTACTTCTTAATTCTCATCATATTGAGAGCCATGTCATGGGTGTTGCCATCAAGTACAACATATGTAACATATAACCATACCAGAAACATAATGCCAACAAATCACATCACCAATTTTTGAGAGTGATATTATTACAAAGATCATTTTTTTTATCACTTTCATTCATATTCCACGATCAAAAAATTCATTTTTTGATTCTATAGCTAATCAAGCATTAGATTGTCATATTAATCATTCATCACATTAAAACCAAAATACCATGAAATAATTTGTATATATGATCAAACCATTGAGAAATTATTTGTATATAGATAGGAATAACATGTTCAAAATATTACAAAATGTGGATAAATGTCCTACAAAATTAGGGCTTGAGCCTGACCATGTCCATAAAAGATCAGTCATCTAAAAACTAAGTCTATGGGACCTGCCCCGGATGTCCATCACAGAAGAAGACGATGGCATTTTCCATTCATCGAAAGAGTCGCACCCACTCTCATGGTACTCCTACCACCCACCTCTGAACACCCTTAAGGAGGTCCTCTATAGCTAAGATTTGAACTTGGCGAGTTAAATGCTCAAAGTTCCTTTTCACTATATGTAAGACTCTCTTGGTCTAAGTTGTTGTTCTCTCCACATCTCTCCCACGATGCCTATGACTAGGCATAACTTGAAGTCTTATTGGTCCAACATTTGCATCATGATCAAATAATTTGGTAATATTTTTGTTTCACAGAAAAATATTTTTTAACTTCTTAAATATCATATTCAAAATAGTAATAAAATTAAATAACATAAAATTAAAAAAACTTACCCATCTCATCCCATGCAGCGCCCTCAAGAGGGCTATATCTGGGTCCTCTCGATAGTCTATGCATGCGTAGGGATATTCATCTATATCTATGATATGTTCCTCCCACCAAATTAGGAACTCATCATCAAATGTTGCTTGGGTGACATCACCCCCGCCTATTCGCTTGATCATATCTAACCATCTGGCCATCCCCAAATCTCTAGGACTGCTAATGATGGTGAACACTATGGGTCACAGTGCTGGTAATATCTCAAGGAAGAAGGGGAAGAGTATGCTACCATAGCCAAAATTCTTTGCTTTCCCTCATCTCACTAAAGCTAATTTCTTTTTTCATACAAGTTAGGAGGCCTGTGCACCAATCAAATACTTTTGAACGAAGGCACTCTACTTCCAAGAACATGGATGGTCGAGAAGCCTTGTGTAGAGCTTTTGAGCCTTCCACTCTGAAAATGGTAAAGATAATTATTTTTATTGTCATACTTCTCACATTCTTGATCGAAATTTTAGATATGACCTTGTATGTTCCCTTTGTGCAATAGAGGTCTATGTAATCATAAACATTTAGGCCTGCATCCCCTTTTCGAGAAAGCACTATAATGAAGTAAATATCTTCTAAATCTATATCCAAAGGAATTTTATCTATCATAATGACTTCTTCTTCAAGGTCCCAATAATGGATAAGCATTTCTAGCAACCGAGTTTGGGTTTTCATGTTTAAAAGCATATAAAATTTGAGCAATGCAAAATTTCTCAATGCATCTAATGCCATTGGATCTCCTAAAACCTCATTATCAACATCACTATTCTCTTTTTCCTTCCAAACAATTGAAATATTGCAATTTAAGGAATATTCATCAATTAAAATTTTAGTTTTTCAAATATTTTTGCATGCACGTGACTTTTCTAAAAGGCAATTGCGTGTACATGCAACTTTTCCTTTGAAAACTCACGTGTAGGGATTTTTACGTGGAGATTTCGAAAGCTCAACTTGCGTACATGCAAAAGTAAAATTTTATTTCAAAACCCATAGAGTAAAAAATCATTTGAATTGATTCAAATTGCATGAAATGATGACAAATTGAGTTTAGAATTAGTTGGAAGCCTTTGATTGACAAATGGGTTGAGGAAATCGTGGAATGTAGTTGCCCAAAACTTCTCCCAAGCTCTCAAAATCTTAGCACTTGCAATTCAAAATTAACTGTGGTGAGTTGAAATGTCTTTTTATAATGAAATTTTAAAAAACCACTTTTTGAAAGCTCATATTTTTAGTTTTTATTATTTCATGAACTTTTAATTTTTGGCTTGAAATGTTGGGGAAGGCTGCTTTTTTCAGGGTAAGTGAAGACTTTGAGATATTTTTTAAATACTTTGACTCCATGATCGTAGACCTATCGTGGCAGGTATCATTTTCATTATTGGTATATAGGTTAGGATATATCTCTTTCCACTGCATTATCCACTTTAATCTCATACTACGATATTTTTCCATAGGGACGACCCCATTATGTTGCGCTTTTCAACCACTTTCACTCGTAAATTTATAAAATTGTAACATAATGGTAGATCCATTTCTTACATGGTATTCCTAGTTATATACTCACTATAATATGTTTCCCATGCTACAATAAATGCTTAGGCTCTGGAGTCCTCTTTATTCCCACCATGAGTTTGTGATGAAGCCTCATTTCTCTTCTTCTTCACTATTTTTCTGGATTTATACCCAAGAGGATCCCATGTGCTAAGTTGTATCGCTGCATTGCATATTGACTACTTGTATCCTTTTGGCCTTAAAATGGCTTCATTCGTACTCGTGTATAAGCCACTTTTGACCCCAACCTTTTTGCAAGTTCAAAACCATGCATTCAGTTGCTTCTGCAACTTGACACCTTTCATCCATGGAAATAAAACTCCTTTAAGTGTCGACGACCAATTTCGCGAGCTTTCATTGAGCATAAGAATGTTCTAGTTCAAGGAACAAGATAATCTATTTTTGGGCACTCGTTCTTTCCACTATACTATAGGCATATTTTTATTCTTTTCCAGGCTTTAAATATGAAAAAGACAAAAAAATATATATATTCCAAAAAGAGTGGGAACGAGACATTTACTTCCATACTTGATGGCAGCAAGAGTCAGTTATGCCACCCTTGAACAACGTGCTCAAAACTAGTATTTCCTCCATTTTGGATAGGACTTAGTTTGAATTTAGGAGAGCGATAACCTTGTTATCAAGTTAGTCCTCCGATTAGTTATCTCTTCCAATCATATAGAGAGTTTTTTAATGCCTCCTGCATTTAAAACTTGTACAAAGTTATTTTCTGTTGCCATATAGTCACATACTAGTCGTTCTTTCATTCAAGGTAATTCAACCTATGTCATCCATTCTATACTGTCTCTTGACTCATTTTCAAATGGCTATACCTAGTTTGTCAGAGTTATTTTTAGTATCACATCAGTTATTTGTTTTTTTTGTCGTGTTAGTTAATAAGGTCTCCATTGAATTCTTTCTAGCAGGTGTTTTCTTATTGAATCCGAAAAATTTCTCTGAGAGTATGCCTAGAGCCAGGCCCTAGCCCTAATTCCATCATTGATAGGTGACCTTGTGCTCAACATCGATCAGTATCATGGGTCTTTGACTGAGTGATTTTCCTTGTGTTTGACGTCACCATACATTATCACACATTGGGATTCATGTAGTTCTTTGGTTTCCATTTGATGCCTCTATGTTAGCTTTCATTATTAGTTGGTTTAGAGGGTATTTTCCATGCGCTAACCACATCTTATGTGCACCAGAAACATACTTCAGAATGGTTACTTCATCTCTTTTCATATGATTTCTTCCAAATTATTTGTCTAAGGGTTACACTTGCATTGGTTGATGCGCAATTCCTTAATTCCTTCCTTCCAGTAGATCTTTTCCCATAGACTCTAACTCATTTCTCTAGGAATAAGATCTAGAGTATTTTTTTTAGTATCTTAGGGTTTGCAGTCATCAGTGGCAGACTCCTTCACTATTGACAGTGAGAATACCTCAATGTCTCCGGATTGATATATTCTTTCAAGTTTTCATATTCAACACATTTATTCACATTTATTATATTGTATTGGGGTACATTGACTCTCATCATCATTATCAATGAGTAGTCTTGTGCTTGTTAATGATATACATCAATGACCTCTAATCAAACTATTTCTCTCATGGTCGAATTCAACTCATTTATTCCCATCGTGTAGAAATTTACCATTTTTGGTTGATGAAGACCTCGGGTTGTGGCAACATCTTGATTCGCATGTGAGTCCTTTCACTTCTTTGCCAGTGCAACCAACCACCCTTATATGTTGTAGTTCATTTCAGTAGCATTCTATATGTCGACACCCGAGTTTTATCTAGTACCACTATTCCACCTATATGATATAGTACTATTATGAGGATCAATTATGTAGTATCAATGATCAGACATTCTTCGAGCATCATTGATCAATTCTTATATATGTGATATTGAGACATAACTCCATTGTGTTCCTTTGCAGCTATTATCAAACGATCCACTATGTATTCTTCAATCTTCTTTATACACTTATGTATACATGATGGATCCTCTTTGTACTTGATCAAAGGACATGCTTCATTATCTCTGAGCATGTTTATGCCCACCTTAGATGCAAGTATTCTTCCTGATTCCTTCTACAGGTATTCAATACGATGGAATTTGGTAATCTCCTCTCAGGTTATCAAACGATCTCTCTTTGTACTTAATACATTTCAACCATCATGTACCCCTTCTGACCTCATATATATATATTTTTTTCTATGGTAAGACTAACCTAAGTACCCACGGGGGATTTGAACCGATGACCTATCGCAAGGAGTGCCTTAACAGCGCACCCATTCACCGTCAATCCAAAGCCCCGTGGGCCCTTCTGACCTCATATATTACGTGGCATATTTTTATAGAATTATTCATCACTCCTATAGTTTTTATGATCTTATATGGCCTTGGGCAGCACTTTCCCATTCATACTTGGTCATTTATTAAAAAACAATTTTTTAAATTCCAGATGCGACTCTGCCCTTATAAAAGTGTGTGTGCACATAGGTACCATAATACTAAACCCGTGTACATAATTTAAAATATGAAAAAAAAAATCAAATTTCCTATTTCTTGGGTGGTGTTTATAGGTTTCACTGAATCCCACCTACAGGAGCTCGTGTCCAAATTGAATCAACTCATTTCTTGTGGTATTTATACACCTCATGGGAAGGCATACAACATAGAAGGAGATAGGATATCGGCATTACGGTCTTTTTGTCCCCAGATCAAGTCTGATTTTCCCTGTGCCTCCTACGTTCCTAGACATAGAAAACCTTTGTTTCCTTATAGAGATGTTCACTTTCCATTATATGACATCCTTTTACACATGTTGAGAGGTTATCTTGGAGGCTTGGGCTAGATGGATCCAATGGAAGGTTCGTTGGTGCCATGGTCGGATCAAAATGTATTCTTCTACTCCTATTTATTGATATCAATAAATATGCTCTACCTTGTTCTTGAAATGTTGTCATCTCATATTTTTTTATAGTTCATGTGTAATATATCATGCTTTACATATCTATACTTAATCATCTAACATGTTTATTATGCATATTCTTCGAACTACTTGGTATTTATATGCTTCTCCGGTTTGTGTTGCAGGTCTGAACACTTTGGAGCAAGGAAATGTTTTGGACCCTATGGGATTGACATCAAACATAGGACCTATGGGTATTCTTCACAAACCCAACTTTAGTAGTTTTCATAGTCTTGTTTCTTGAATGCGTGCTTCTTGTTGATAGTATTCCTTTGATCTGTTGAGGTTTTCAACCCTTATGTAAGGGAAGTTTCTCCTGAAAACAAGAAGGCATTCAAGGTGGTAAGAAAATTTGAAAGAAAAATTATGGAAACAAGGAAGTCTACCTCTCATAACTATTAATATGCAAGTGTTACTGCTAATAGCCTCCGACAACCTACAAGGTTGAAACCACTTGAAGGAGAAATGAGTAAAATGGATTTGTTACAGTTATGATAGAAAATAAAATAAGGGCCATAAGTGTGTTGAGAATAAATTATTTTACATAGATTTTGAAAAGAAGGAAGAGAAGGAACAGGAAACATCAGAAGAAGAGTATCTACACAAGGAACCAATCCCTGAGAAAGAAAAAAAGAATCACATCGTATCTTGTAATACATTGATAGGGATTTCCACTCTTCAAACTCTCAAGGTAGAAGGATATATCAAGGAAAAAAAGGTAATAATGTTGATCAATTCTGGTAGTACCCATAATTTTATTCATTAAAATATAGCCAATAAATTGAGTTTATTTTTATAGCCAACATCGAAGTATAAAGTCATGGTTTTAAATGTGGGAACTATAACTTGCTCAATGAAGTTCCATAATATAAATCTAACAAATGGGGAATATGTATTGAATAGTCAAATGGTTTCCATTCCAATGGGTGGTATCAATGTTATATTAGGTGTCTAATGGTTACAATCTTTGGGGATGATAAATTCCAATTTTTAAGAATTTTTCTTGAATTTTTCCTAGGTAGGAAAGGAAATTAAATTAAGCGGCATCGCAAGGAAACAAGGGAAGATAATCAGCTCTAATTTCATGAATTTTTTTTTGAAGAAAAAACAACGAGGCTTAATTTAAAAATTATTCTCATTATATGTTCAAACATTGAAATCATCCATTTCTCCATATCTCCAAAGAATATTCTACAATTCTTCCAAGGTATTTGAGACTCCCAAAGGCCTCCCACATATTCATGATCATGATCATGCTATTCACTTGATCCTAGGAAGTGTTCCTTGAAACATCAAGTCTTACCAATATCCCTATGCCCAAAAGAGTAAAATTGAACTTATGGTTGTAGAAATGCTAGAGGTTGATATAATTCAACCTAGCCAAATTTCCTTCTCTGCTCCAGTGGTATTGGTGCACAAGGAGGATGGATCATGGTGTATGTGTCCAAAATATAGGGAGCTCAACAAACTCACTATTAAATATAAATTTCCCATCCATGTCATTGATGAATTACTACATGAATTAAATGGAGAAATTTCTTCACCAAGATAGATATTCATTAAGGATATCATCAAATTAAAATGAATACTGAAGAAATTCCAAAATAAACATTCAGAACTCATGAAGGTCATTATGAATTTTTATTCATTCATTTTAGCCTTACTAATTCACCTTCCACATTTCAACGTTTGATGAATTCCATTTTGAAACCCTTCCTTAGAAAATTTGTTTTAGTATTTTTTGATTATATATTAATCTATAGAAAGTCTTGGAAGGATCATGTTGAACATGTCGATAGGGTGCTCAAATTATTGGAGGAGAAACAATTATATGAAAAAACCTTCAAATTTTTCTTTGGAGTTTCTGAGGTGGAATGTTTGGGTCATATTGTATCTCATGAGGATGTTAAGGTAAACCCTAACAAAATTAAAGCCATTAAGGAATGGAAAATCCCCACAACCATAAAGCATCTTCAATTATTTATTGAGTTAACAGGTGTTATTATAATGTCTCTAACAACATTACTGAAGAATGATGCATTTTCTTGTAGTCAAGAAGCAACTAAGGCTTTTGAACATATTAAACAAGAAATGTGCCAAGTACTAACCATAACTACACAATACTTCACAAAAAACTTTATCTTATAATGTGATGCCTCAGGAAATGGAATTGGTGTCATTTTAATGGAAGAACAAACACTAGTTTCTTTTGAAAGTCATCAAATTAGGGAAAACTACTTATGCAAACCTATTTACAAGAAGGAAATTTTTGAAATACTACATGCACTAAATAAATATTAACCTTACCTAATGGGAAGAGACTTAAAGGTAAAAACAAATCATGATAGTCTTATATCATTTTTGGAACAAATATTATCTTCAGAAGAGTAGCAAAAATGGGTCACAAATATGTTGGGTTATGACTTTGAAATCATTTATGAAAAAGTGAAGAAATTTGTTGCTACAAATGCGCTTTCAACAGAGGATGATGATGTGGAAGCATTTCTATATGCCAGTTCTATTAGTGAACCTAATTGGATAAATAAATTAGGGAATGAATGGGAGAGTGATGAAGAGGTGTGGACACTCATTCAAAAGTTACAGGAAGATGCCAGTGCATTTGATGCATTTATTTGGAAAAATGATTCATTATGGTACAAAGATTACTTATATCTATGTAAAATACTCAACTCAAGCAAAATATTGTTTTGGAATTTCACACCTCCACCTTAGGAGGGAACTCAGGATTTTTAAAAAATTACCATAGGGTAAATAAATATTTTTTGGGGATGGCATTAAATCTAATATTCAGAAGTTTGTGGCATAATGTTTGGTTTTCCAACAAAATAAAGTTGAGACAATTAAGGCCCTGGGGTTGTTACAACATTTAGTCATTATAAGTCAATGTTGGGAGGTGACCACAATGGATTTTATCACAAGTTTACCCAATTCCAAAGGAAAGAGTATCATCATGGTGGTAGTTGATAGACTTATCAAGTATGCACACTTTTGTGCAATATCTCATCCTTTTAAATCCAATCGAGTTGCTACTACATTTATTGAAATAATTCAAAATCTACATGGAAACCCAAAGATTATTGTAAGTGACAGAGATACCATTTTCACTGGAAATTCTTAGGCATAATTATTTTCTTATATTTGTACTCAATTAGATCTTATCTCATCTTATCATCATTAATCTGACAGGAAAACTGAGATAGTGAACAAATATTTAGAAGGATATCGTCATTTTGTTTATCTAATTAAAAAACACAATGGTTCAATTGCTTACCTATGGTTGAATGGTGTTGTAATACTTCTATTGGGATGGGGTCTCTTGGGTCAAATTTTGATAAAATATTATAAATTCTCTGCATTTTGAGGAGTGGAGATCACAGCATGCATGTGAATAGGAGTCAAGGGGTTTTAGGAATGTTAAAACCCCTTACATTTTGGTATTGTTTTGAGATCATCACATGGTTTGTGAACCATGGAATTGTAATAAAAAATGGTATATAAAAGGGTGTATTAGCGAGTCTAAGGGAATCAATCAGTCAATAGAATGGGATTTGATATGTTTTGAGTCTGTTAAGGTAATATCTTTCTGTATTTTCAGCGAAGCGGGAGGATTCTATAGCTAAGTGCATGGAGACTTTGGTAAGTATATAGATGAGTGCGCAGGACCCTATAGTTGTGTGTGCAAGATCTAAAAAGTTTGTATATTGAAGATCTAAAGTAACAAATAGTATTTGAAATTCCCATTTATATACTTAAGTGTTTTTTGTATTTACGCGTAATTGAATTCCATTTATCTGTATTTTGTATTAAATGCTCTGCAAATATATGGATCCACTGTTATACGATATTTTATGCATGAATCAATGCTTATACAAAGTTTATAATTCTGTTTAACTAGAAATTACTTTAAGTTTGGGGATTTCAACTATAAGGGTTTGTGAAGGTTAGATAAGGTATAAAACTAAAGAAATTCCCTAACCCCACATCACATAGCCTTCTAGATGCAAAAACTTGGTTCTACTATCCCCCAATACTATCTCGGGTGAGACCGCATCCTGTGCTAAGAGGATTGTTGCCAAAAGGGCCGGTAGTGTAGGGTTTTTTTGGTTATCTCAACTAACTCTGAACCTAGGTACAAGCCCCCTCAAGCCAACAACTCACTTCCGTACTATAGAAAAATGACCCCATTTATGGAACTTTATGGATGTCATCCACCATCCATCACATCATCTTTAAGAGAAAAATATAAGGTTCCAGTAATGGAAGATAACATTGAGCATCAACAACAAGTTATCCAACTCTTAAAGGATAACCTCACTCTGGCACAAAATCACATGAAATAATAAGCAAATCAGTATCATAGTGAAAAAAAAAATTGACATAGGCGACTGGGTATTTTTACAACTATAACCATACAAACAAATGTCCCTCGAGCAAGCTAGGAAGGATACTAAATTACCACCCAAGTACTATGGTCCTTACAATGTGTTGCAAAATATTAGTATTATGGCATGCAAATTTGAATTACCTGCATCTTCTCAAGTACATTAAGTTTTCCATAATTCATACTTAAAGAAGGTTATTAGTGATAGGATCCCAGTCCAACCAATATTTCCATAACTTGAAGAAAAAGGAAAAATTGTATTAGAGCATGGAGTAGTCACAAAAGAAAGAACGAAATGGCTATGGAATCGATCAATTTCATAGTATTTCATTAAGTGGAAGAACTTACACGCTGAAGATTCCATATGGGAGTATGATAATTTTAAACAAACGTATCTAGAACTACTCGAGCATTGAGGAAAACACCTTTTCTGAAGGAGAGGGGCATTTTAGTTCCCTATAATCCTAGTGAATCCCCCTTTTTTATTGTTAGTGCAGTCCCCTTATTATTATTGCTAATGTATCCCCCATATTATTATTGTTGTCCCCCATAGAAGCCCACTATTTTTATTTTTGTGCCCTTACATTATTATTATTATTATGTCAACTCTAATTATATTGTGACCTCTTAAACTCCTATATATATAAAGGAGGTGTTATCATTTATATCATCGAAGAATTGTTGATTTATGTAATGTAAATGAGGTTTCCCCATTGAAGAGGATAATTTTCAACTCGTTGATCTATCTTTTTTTCTGTTTTGTGATCTGGTTCCATAACAATTAAGTAAATTGTGGACAACAATTTGAATGAATTATCTACTCATTTTGAGAATATAGGAAAGCATTTGGAATAGCTCAAAGTTATTGTCAAAAGACATTAGATGTACAAGGTTGAATAAACACACATATTGTATCATATATAATATTTCTTGGATTGGTTATTTCCAAGAATGGGATTATGGTGGATCCTATTAAGGTTGAGATAATCCTTCAATTGTGTTAGCTGGGCATTGGTTTCCAACTCCAAAAGCTTCAACGAAAAGTAAAATTTTATGTGCTTAGTGAAAATTATACTGATATTGCAAAAGATTTCATGTGCCTTTATAATAAAGGAGTTCAACTAATGTGGGTCAATGAAGGATAATGATGTTTTAATTCCTTAAATAAATCTCTCATATTAGCCCCACTATGGAGTCTTCCCAATTATAGTTAAGAATTTGTATTATATCATATAGATTATACATCGGATATTGGTGTAACACACCTAGCTCCATGTTAAGCCACATCACAATAAAAAAACTTTGTAATGACTAACTATAATGATTCAAACCACATAGTACCTAAAGAACTAACATTCTTGAATTTAGATATCCATTTTATTAAGAAAATGATCATTAGTGGAATAAAACCCATGCATTAATTAACTAGAAACTACATAAATGAACATGTTTCTTGAAGTGGTAACTCAACTAATCCTTCACACTGAGAATAAGTCATGTTCCCCATGTTGAGTAACTATATGATTGTATTCATTCTTTAAGGAAGTAAAGGGGCCATAGTGAGGCACCAATCATCATTTCTTATGTGTAGGTTATATGTCTAAATTATTCTACACAAACATTAGTATCAATGTTTTGTTAAATTATTTCGAAACCTTATGTGTTTGAATTTCCAAGGGTTTATTTAGGATTTGGAATCTTCATGTTTGAATAATGGATATTTAGAGAGATGTATTTTTAGAAATCTAATGATCCATACAACTATAAAACCTTATTTTAACACCAAATTTTTTAAGGGATATGAATTCCAAGGTTCAAATAATAGGGATTAAACCTAAGGAAGAGACCTAATTATACACTTTCCAATTTGGAGTTAAATAATCCTTTGGATTAATGGATCGACAGCCTTTTGATGAATAAGATTCTATGTAGATTTAATTTTATAATATGCATATTTCTATTTTGAATGGTTATACTTTGTAGTTTCAATGGTCTCTATGCATTTAATTCTTATTTAAAAAAGAATTAAAAATCATATTTCCATTGTTCTAAGAGTTAACCTTCAAAGCAATGTTTTCTTGATTCAAAACAATCATTGAAAGCATTTCTACTTTCCTATTTCTATATATCCATAAAATTTAAAATAAGATTAAATAACATAGTAAATCTCATTCAAAGGTTGTCGGGCCATTAATCTAGAGGATTATTCCACTTTAACAAGGGAAGTAGTTGGTCCTATTCCTTGGGTTTATTTCCTATGAATAAAGATAGGTGTTTTGTTGGGTTCTTGTTTTGATACTTTTTTATCACTTATAGTCACACTTTTGAACCTTTAATATTTTACCCTATTCTTTATTACTACTCTTGTTCCCATATTATTATCATTTCCAACAAGATATGCATCTCAAGAAGAAATTCAAGGTATAATTTGTTCATTTTATACATTTTCCTTCTTTTGGTATGCAAATAAGATTGAATATTTACTAATCTGTTGCTATAGGCATCTCATATCCTCTAGGCATCTCAGATCCTACATAATTCTTATAGAAATTTTGATGTTCTATATAGTTACGAAAGTCCAAATGGAAAACAATAAATTGAAGATTATTCTTTGTCTTGTAATGGTGATTATGTGTCCCTCAAACAAATTGTAGATCAAATAGGGAAAATGATAGAGTGTGATCAAACTCTATGTCAATAGAATAACCATAATAGAACATTTTGAGCCAAATAAACTCAGGATCACCCAATTTATCACATGAATAATTCCATTCATGTTGCCATGAAACATTTGAAGTATGAAATGGTTAATTATTTCACTGGATTATGAAAAAAAATTAAATACCTTATTTTCATTTTTTATTTTCCACAAAATAAAAGGTCGTGGGATATGGTTACCACTATGGGTAGCACAAATTCTATAAGAATATTGAAATTGATATATAAATAGTGGTTTAGAGTGTTGAAGGGAAGATATCCATCTAAAGATAATAGTATTCCAACATGATTTTGATTATTAATATAACATTGTTGATTTCCTAGTTCATGGGTTCATCTCTGCATATCAAGTTTATTTTCCTTTCGTTCTATAACTTTATCTAGTGTATATTTAGTAAAAGATGCCCATTATGCATTGGTAGGCATCTCATTTTCATTATTAGAGTAGTTTATTTATGTACTAATTTTATTCTAGTTTCATTTATTTCTTATCATTAAGTTTCCATAAATTTTCTATTATGAATATGATTAATGGATATATCATTCATAATAATTCTAGGTAAATTGCCACACAACATTTCATTAAACACACTACTTAACTAATCACAAAAGATGCTTAAATCACTTACGAATCAAAAGATTTTATATGACATTATAGAATCACGATACAATATATGACAATATTGAGCGATCAAGGTGATGCCTATAACATTTGATTATTTTCAATTTGATAAATGTGAGCATTACAAGGTTATTTTTTCATGTTAGAATTATTTAATAAGTATTAATATTTTATTAAATTAGAAGTTAATGATGAATTAAATCGTGCACATACACTCTCATCATTGATAACTTAAAATAACAAACTTTAATTACATAAAATACTTAACATTTTGGGTGCCATTACTATGAAATTTATAAAAGGAATTAGCTAGTTTGTAGTATCACTTTTAGTGCATATAGGGAGTTCCATTGAATTCAAGTCATGATAAATAGGGTGAACGAATATATATAGAGATCGTAGAGCTATATTTATTAGAGGTAGTACTACTCCACCCACCACTCCTATTCAACTCATGGTGCAGTAAGAGTCACACTATTTACTAATCTATCTCTAATTACAAAGATAAAGTGAAAACTAGGCAAAATTGTGGCTTCTCATGATAAATCCCAAAGCGAAAAAAGAATTCCAAACATATCTATTCTAAAAGATTTTTTTAGAATTCATCCTATCAAATCGATGAAAAAATAATTCGTTAACAACCATAATATTTTCTTATTAATATTTTGTATGAAAAAATGTAATTAATTTATTGTAAATATAATAGAATATACTATTGAGTATTATGCACAGTATTTATATTTCTTTTGAACGGGTTTTGACCATTAAGAAAATGTTTAAGTAATATTTTATGATAAGCACTTAGAAGTAAGAAAAATGTGGTTTAATGTTTAGGTGAGCACTTAGAAGTGAGAAAAATGTGGTTTAATGTTAGGCCACTTAAGTGTAGTTATTTTAAATTTTTAGTAACGTTAATAAAGTATTTATGAAAAAAATGATATTTTATAATATTTATTGTTTTTGTATTTGTTTATTAAAAAGTTTTATGTATCTTGGTATTTTATTCTTAATAATATATTGTTGGTATGAGGGGATCTGACCAAGGTTTAACATTAATTAGCAAAACAAATTCCTACACTACTGGCCCTTCTGGCATCAGCTTGTGGAGCGCGAACTGAAGTCTTACACAAAGAAGTATGGGGGGATGTTGGAACCACGTTTTCGCACCCTTGAGATGGTTGTGATGTCATTTGATCTCTTCTATCCTTGCCTTCCCGCAGGTGATCTTGCTCTAGGGCTTGTAAGACAAACCCTTTATTCTCGCCTTCAAAACCTTCACGAAAGTATATGGCCGACCTTTGCCCAATCGTAACCTGTGGCTTGGGTACTTTCACGCTGATATGGCAGCCTGCCATGTAGATTCCCTAGTTACCCTAAGTGATTTGCTTATCTTGTCAAACACTTAAAGTTATCACCGCGTAAGTAGATATTCGTGATTGCGTTCAATTATTCAATATAACTACAGTCATTCATGCATCATATAAGCATAATAAAGGAACTTCATACACAAGATATCCAAACCCATTAACAGAACAAATACACAGAAATTGCAAAATAACTCCTTTTATTAATATCTTCCAAGTATTACAGACTCTGTTCACCCTGTGCACACAACTACAGGAGTCCGTGCACTTGGACTTCTACCTTAGGCCTCTGCACACTCCACTGCAGAGCCTCTACCTACACTATAAGCCAAGACTATAGAATTCTCTCTCTAAAGCTACAACTCTCTTACTTCTTCCATCAATCCATCTCTATCTCTAACTACTTAGAGCTTAGCTCTTTTTATACAATCCCATGGTCCACAAACCATGGCTAGATCTCTTACAACTAGCTTTAGTTTACAAAACTAAGGGAGGACTACCCTTTTGACACATAATACCTTCGTGCTCCATGACCACAAAATACGAAGTCTTTACAATAATATTACAAAAATGTGACTTAAACATGGGCTTTTAGCCTCAAAACTGCCCTTGGGGGATCCTGCTCCCAACACGCCCCCAATACAAACATCATGACTCACCCTCGAGTCACTCGCAGGTGCGGAGATATTTGCACGAAGCCCGTCCAACTCGAACCTGATGATTGTGTTATCACTCAAAATTTTCATTAGAAGTTATCAGAAGAAGGGAAAGACTGGTAACCAAGAACCAATCTTTTAAGTATAGGCTCTAGCCAACCTATGACTCAGAGAGGGCTCTCTCCATATGATTTAGCTTTGTTTGTTGGGATTTTAGGCTAGTTCTTAAATTTCAGGGGGTTTTGGATTTGTATTGAATGTTGGATGGTGGAATCCTTAAAACAGATGGATAGAATGAAGTCTCTGGACCATTGGGCTATGGAGTCAAAGAAGGGCAACAAAACTGGGATTAACTCATTAAAGGGAGTGTTTAAAGGGAAAGCTAGCAAAGTCAAGTACAGATCTCTGGGTTGAAATGGTGAAATGATCTTAACCAGGGTGAAAGGGCACTTAAGAATCCTCAAGCTGGGATCAAAATGGGGAACAAAGGATAATCATGAGCAAAGGGCACTTAAAAATTATTTACTATAGATCAAAGGGAAACTACCTAAACTAAGGAGCAATGAATAATTCCTTAACTCAGATAATTAGCCGAAAACATTAAAATGCATAATAGTTAAAACACAGTGCAATGAAGCAAATTCTGAGATACCATTCCATATTATAGCATTCAGATTTCAGATACATTAAATATTATGGAAAAAACTTTTAAAAGAAAGATAACAATCACAAGAGAAAACAGTGATTACAATAGCTTATAGTATTCGATCAAAAAATTCTAGAGAAATGTCTAAGAATCCCCCCTACATACTTCAAATTGTGAATTATTTATACAAAAAAATATTACAAAAAAATATTACAAAATATCTCAAAACAAACTTGAGATTTATTATAGGAAATACAAATATCTTCTTGCAAGAAGATAGAGGCAGCTAATGAACTGTTTCATGTTGTCCATTTTTATTTGGTATTGTTGGCTTTTATGGTTGAGTTTATAGCCCTTTATGCTGGCTTGTAGTTGTGATCTTTCACACTGGAATCTTCTTTAATTTTTATCTTTCACCTAATACTCTTTGACCCTGATACTCTTTGACCATGCTCCCATGTCTTCATCTGTTTACCTAGCTGCCTTTACTTTTACTATCCAGTAACTTTTTGTTGTAAATTTATCACAATAATGTAGTCATTTTCTCCCACCATTCTGCATCATGTAACTTTACATTCATTATTCTCCTATAGATCTCATCAACTTCAGTATACTTGGAAAAATTGGGCTTGGTGAGGAATAAATGTTTTATCTCATGCTCAAGGACAAACAAGTTCTCAAATGTGTTGTACAAAACTTTGCATGTTGGCAGGGCTTTTATGGATGAAGTGATTGCTTGTTCCTTAGCCAACTATCCGAGTTTCTTATCATAGTCCAATTGTGTCATGTGTTTGCCATTGATAACCAAAGGACTGGGTAGACCTTTCTCCCTCAAAATTCAGAATTTAGCCATGAACCTATCAATGGCTATCTGCATGTTGTGGCACTTTTATTCTAAGTTAAGCATAAGGTTCCTTTTAGAAAGGACCTTCCTTATTTCCAAAATGGTCTATGTTCTATCTTCTATATTGAGTTTTTGGAGGTCATACCTATTTTTGTTATTGAGGAAGTGGATGAGTCTATTGGCATCCTTAGACATGTATCTTAATTCTTCTTTGACCTTTTGGATAGCTTCTGTAGCTATCTTTACTAACTCTGTCTACTAAATAATAACTTGAATTGTAGGCCAAATATCCTTGATGAAGTCAATGATATTGGCTCACAACATTTCCTTGGTTTTCCCTAGGGGTTTCTCCAGTGTCAAGTCTTTCTCTAAGATTTAATCCTTTCACTCATTCTTTGGGCCTTTTGTGCTTCTTCCTTTTGTTTAAGTTGGGCAAGTTTGTAGCCAATTTCCAAACATGTCACCTTTTCTCTTAGCCTGTTCACTTTTGTAGCCTGCATAGACATCTCTTGCATGGCTTTTACCAATTTCGCTACTTTCTCTCCTGATGCACCTGTTGTTGTAGATTTTTCTATGACTGGCAATGTTGTGGCAGGTGGAGCTGTAGGTGCCAATGAAGCTGCCAGTGTAGAAGCGATTGTTGTGGATACTGTAGGGATGACATCTTTGGAAGTTGTTGCCATGTCGCTTTGCTTCAATTGAATTAAAGCGTCCAAATCCTTTTCTATCTCCTTTAAATGATCGTTTAGCTTTAGGACCAAGTCCATCAACTCCTCATTTCTAGTTTGGCCCTCTATGATTTCTAGAGTTTGAGGATGTTGCAGCTGGGGTATTTTTAATTGCCTCTTAAGTGCAGCAATATCATCATTTTTCTTCTTTATAAGCTTCTCTGTAGCTTTTATATCCTTGTGATCGTGTCCCATTTCAATCACTAAGTCCTATAAGGACATGATCCTTGTACCCTTGGCGTGTGAGGAGGCCTTCTCTAATAGAAATTATGTAGAAATGTTGTTCAAAGAGTTCTGTAGCTGATGAGCAGCTATGGCTTTACCTGTCAGGGTGGATTATATCATCTCTCTAGCCTGTTTATGCAGTTCAATCTGGTCTATGGGATGAATATCCCTGACTAATACTTCATAGTCAACTTTTTTGAAATCAGATGTTGTCTTGGGCCACTGAGTTGTAGGCTTGATGAAAGACATCTGTAGCTTCCCCTCTTTAATATCAAAGGCTGACATTAGCCTTCAACATTAGGTACTGAGCATAGGTTTTGGCCTTAAGCATTTCTTTTCTTGCTTTAATTTCCTTGTATCTTTCCTTGATGTCTTGGTCTCTGTCAGTAGGCCTGCTAAATGAAGACACTTCCACACTAAGATGCCTTTCCAACATCTGAGTCTATGATGTGGAAGGCTCTTGCATGCCTTTAGATGGATTGGTAGGTGTTAGGGCCTAAATCTACCTCAAGCTGAGAAAGGTAGGTCTAGGGTAACATCAAACCATGCTTAACCTAATAGCTAGCCCTACTAGGTCAGGAGACCACTCTCTCCTTGTCAATCTCAATGAAAGTATATCAAGGAAGGCTTTAGAGGAATGATATAAATACTAATATTAGGCTATTTATGCTTTCTCAGAGGAATTTATTTTTATTTTAATGCTTGGTTGCTGGATTATATGGGGAAGGCAGCTTTGGGTCTGGGAAATCAACATAGATTTGCAGAGGTTTCTGTGGGGCAAGGTAGGAAAGTGTTTTAGAACTATGGAATGAGTGTAATGGTGAGTCTAAAGACTAGTGAGGAGATATAGAGGGCATTCAAATGTCATGAGTCCTCTTTGGACAATAGAAAACATGTAAAACTAAATAAACGCTAAGGCAAAGCACTGAAATACCAATGGATTCTACCTTTTACACTTGATTCATTTAGTTATGCATAATAAGAGAGATGATGGCACACATCCACATAATATCAATTGAATTATAGAGAAAAACACAATGCTAATTCACATTACCACAAGAATCCCACAAAAGGCTGCAAAACCCTGGTTTATTTCCTTTCCAAACTGCAGAAGTGATGTACAAAGTAGCTCAATGCATCCATCAGAGTCCAACCTTTAAAAATGACTAAGAAAGTACAATATATAGGCATCAAACCACCTATGCTAGCCATCAGGGGTTGAATCCATGAGTCAAGGAGATTTTTCAACAAGATCTAAACTAGGAACTAAAAAATAGGCAGCGGAACAACTTGCCTCTAAAACTATGGAAACTGATTCATTCAGCTCAAAACCACCTAAAACTGATGTATCTACCTCCTTAAGTCATTTTTCATCGTTTTTACATCATATTACATTAATTTACATCATATTACATCATGAATTTTTCCATTAGAGAAGAAAAAGTCAAACTGGTAGAAAACTAGGCAAAAATCTGAGTTTTTGAGCAAAATTGGCAAAATTTTGCCTCATGCGCAGCGCCATTAGCCTTATGCGCAATGCCTTTTCCAAGATGATTTTGAAGGCCTTATGCTTTACCAAATTAGCTCCAAGATTACTTGTTGGAAAGGTCTATCTATCTAATTTCTAGGAAAAGTGGAATTTTTGGATTTGGTGTCCATTTACCCCTTCACAAATTAGTTCTCCCAAGATTGCTTCCTGTGGGTCCAAAAAGTGGCACAAAGGGCATTTGTGAGGTGTTTTTGGCCCTTTAGGTGACCTAGATCTCCTCCAAAATTCATGAAAATTTCTGGTTTTTAGTAATTTTTCATGAGGAATCCAAAAATGCAAGCCATTCTTCAAATTTCCCAGCTAGCTCAATGCGCAGTGCAAGTGGTGCTGCGCATCAGAGGAAATTTCCTTTTTTTTTCAATTAAACTTTGTGTAATGACAAAAATTTCTCCAAGTTGCTTCAAAATTGGCAAGAGGCAAGATTATCAATTGCTTTGCTGATCTAAGGAATCTTCAACCAAGATTCTAAGTTTATCTTGCTCCTTTTTGGCTTTTAAGGCTCTCCCTAACTTGGCTTTGAGGCTTCTTATCCTTGTCTTGCAGATTTTGTTCTGGACCAAATAGTGATAGGCCATGTGGCGCAACATGTCCTTATCCTTATTATCCTTATCAGGAAGCTTCTCAAGGTGGATATTCACTCTTTCCAACAATGGTTCTTAGTCAGCCTCTATTTCTTGCTCTAATAAAGTCAACTTGATTTTCCTTCTTTTTACCACTTGTCGGTTTTCCCTTATGGTTTGCAGCTCCATCATTGTTTGTTTGTCCTCCAATTGCTTGTTCTATTGCTCAAGGTAATTAATGATCCATTTAGCCCTCTCAAGGTCAAGTGATAAGGATTGGATCTCAACTTCTTTCTCCTTGATGATCACATCCTTGAGTCTTGAGCTTTGGGAGCCCAAATCAGTGTCCTCTTCCTCAACCAAAATAAAATCCCTACGTTGGCCTTCAGAAGGCCCTTCATCATGCAATGGTTGCTTTCCTCTGTTTTATACCTATTCTGCTGAAGAAGAAGGCAAAGCCCCTTTCACCCCAGGTGAAGATAGCATTTTCCTGTTGTCAGATGAAGAGAACGAGATCCCTTCCACCCTTGGTGGAGATGATACTCATCTGGCAGCTGCAAAAAGTCTTCTTCTGCCCTTTTCATAAGTTATAAACATAGGAATGTGAGCCTCTTCAGTTATTCTTTCATGCTCTCTTTGTTGACCAGAAGGTCCACCTTCCTCTTGAGGTTCTGCAAAAATTTGAGGCCCCTTGAAAATATCATGGGCAAAGAAGGTTTCCCATGACACTCCCAACTGAGTGAGGTGATGCATAACAAAAATCTTGATGATAGCAAAGCGATAAATGATATTAAGCTGTTGTGGGTACGGTTTTCTCTTTTCAAGTACAGTCATCCTCTCTATGTTTCTACAAATGAAGTATGTAATACTCATAATTCTAACCTTGGTAAAATGCATAAGCAATCTAATATGATAGTCATAGAGTTTGGAGAACCTTCCCTCACATGTGACATATTTAATGATGATTTTCATTAGTGGAACATATCAGTCCTCCAAAACCTTAAAAAGAAACACCGTGCTCAATTTACTATGATATTTGGCTTTAATGTAGGGTTCATAGTTCTATTTGCTGATATTTTGTCTTTTGTTCCATCTTTCCCCCACATCTGGCATCCTAGTTGCTTCTGCAATAATGGCTGGTGAAAGAGTAAAATTGATGCCAACAAGCTGTAACATATTGTCCTCCATGTTGATGACAAATTTCCTAGCTAACTCATGATGATACTTAACCCTCTCAACTATCTCGCAAAACTCAAAGCAAGATTGGTATCTGAAACAAGTGGTGGCAGCAGACAAGCAAGAAGTTCAACAATGCTAATAGGCTCCTCTCTAATTATTTTCCCACCCTTGTGAGGTCTCGTAGGCTGTACATTCCTTTCTCTTGAACTATCACTTTGTGTTTCTTCTTCATAGCTTGAGTCACTGTTTCTTGCCATGATGCTTAGTGTTGTCTTAGGAAGGTGATGTGATGAAGGTATGGTGAAAAATGGTAATGAAAGAGGACAATGGTGATGAGTGTGAAGAGATTTTACTCTTGGGAAATGGAATTGGGGAATGAGGGGATTATTTTTGGGAAACTAGGGTTTAGTGACGGAATTAGGCTTTGGTGAGGTAATTAGTTGTTTTAGGGGAGTGGGATATGGGAAAATGGGATAAATAGAGTAATTTAGGGTAATGAAAGGGTGAAAAGGGTTTAATGATGCTTTTAATGATGGTGGAGTGAAAATTTCACAATAGAATGGCAAACAGTGATGACAAGCTAGGGTTTCATTTTCCACATGAAAAATTTATGAAGAACACAAAAGTGAACTCAAATTCAACTATAATATGTTGTTTAATTACTTTTAGAATGAAAATGTAGCAATTTTGAGGGTTATGGCACGATTTGGAAAAATTTAGGAAGATCTAGATTGATGCGCAGCGCATTGGGCCCAATGTACAATGCCTTCTTGATGCGCAGTGCCTGTTCAAAATAACATTGCAGGCTAGCCTTTGATGCACAGCGCCAACGTGATGTGTAGTGCACTGCCTCTGATGCGCAACGCTAGGGAAAATTTCTTTGGAAAACAAGGTTTTCGTCTCCTTGGCTCCAAATCACGATTTTTTTCTCTCCAAGATTATTTTGCATAATGAAATGACAATTAGAATGCCTTTCACTTTAAATATGGATGATCTTTAATTTTCATTTATCTCAAAATCACTTTTCTAATGTCAAAGTCACTTTTGGTCTTGAGCTCTATTTTTCCATTGAAATTGACTTTTCTTAATCATTTGGTAAATTGATGCATTGATGCTTGTGTTTTTGTCTGCAGTGGCTGGAGTTGGCAAGGTGAGCAAGTGTAGCAGCTTTGAACTTATTACATATAGAAAATATTGAAATTACATAAAAAAAAGTTGTACATAGAAATAAAAACTCAATTTTTACCTCAAAACAGAGTTTTGAGGGAAAAGTCATTTATTCAGCATATCTTTAGTGAAATTTTGATCTGATGAACTTATTAGATCTCCTCATGTGCCTGCTGACCGTTTATTGCGTTTTTTCTGACCATGGTGACAAACCCTAGACCTAATGAGACCTAAAACCCTCAAAATGATGTTTTCAAATGCAATGACAAAAACTGATTGTAAATGACCTGAACATGTGAAAATAGGCCAGTAGGTAAATGACATGAGGGAAATTGACAATGAACCACTACGATAAGTTGATCCATGACCTAACGGAATGTAGTTGATCGGATGGGACACCTAAAATGCATGTAAAAAGAGAAATTTGATCACTGATGGAGGGATGAAGATACCAACACTAACATTGGTTCCAATGGGGATGGTAGCTCCTGGGAGGTGCCAAGAACTAAAGATCTCTAGAAAAGTAGACCAGTGCCTCTTCCATTGGGCAAAATGGAGTCAATAACTTCAGCAAACTAAAACCAATATCTTGACTTGAAAATTGACTCAATTACAAGACTAAAAACTGACTCAAACAACCCACACTAAATAACCAAAAACTGAAGTCAGACCTTCAACTTTATAGCCTTCACTTAGGGCCCCAAATTGAATGAATGACCACAGTACAAACTTTGCAAGAATAAAATGCTATGTACAATGACAAATTATGACAACAGAAAACTTCTCAAAGATAATACCATTTCAGCAGCTGACCATTGATCGACCCTCCTAGACAATCTTCCTCATACATTTCTTTAAGGAGAAAAGCATTTTGACCTCGATATGCAGCAATTCTATATGGTCCCTTCCACATATTCTCAAACTTTTCGTGTTTGTCTTTGTCCTTGTTTCTAGCATCCCACTTTAGCATTATGTCTTCAATATGAAACTTGTCTTCCTTTGCCTTCTGATCATATATTTTCTTAACTCTCCCTTGCAGCCTGAAGGTATTCTGAAAAACCTCCTCTCTCATCTGTTGTAAATGGATCATTTGGCTTATTCTTCGCTGAAAAAGATCCTCCTCACTGCCAGCTTCCTGCAGAAGTTTGACAACCAGGACTGCAAGATATGTTGGGAACACCATGTCAATACCATATACTATTTTGAATGGAGACATGCCGATTGACTTCTTTTGACTTACTCTATCAGCCCATAGTGCATTAACCAACTTCTTGTGCCAGCTCTTTTTGTTTGTTTCCAGCATCTTTTTGATGATGTTGACCAATGATTTGTTCGAAGATTTAGCCAATCTGTTACCTTGCAGATAGTATGCAGTAGAATGCCCCAAGGTAATTTGATATTTGCTACAAAAATCAATCATCTTTTTGGACTTGAAAGCTCCTGTGCTATCTGTAATCAACTTGCTAGGACAACCAAAACATGACAAAATATTATTTTCAAGAAACTGAATTATTACCACATCTGTAGCCTGCGGAGTGGGGATTGCCTCAATCCATTTTGTGAAATAATCCGTCGCTGTTAAGATCTACTTGTGATGAGTGGAAGATGTGGGATGAATCTCTCCAATAAAATCTAGGCCCCACTACTGAAACGAAGCACTTACTTCAACTAGCTTGAGAGGTAGAGGCTGCAATTTTCTCCTTCTCTGAAAAATCTAACATTCATGACAACTTGTAAAAAATTTATAAACATCAGCAAAGAGGGTAGGCCAATAGTACCCTGATCTCAAAATTTTATTAGCCGTCGTCTTCCAAAATGGGTGACCTCCATAGTCTCCTTTGTGAAAATCATCCATGACCTATTTTGCTTCCTCCTCAACCAAACAATTCAACAAAATACCTCTAGGATCTTTCCAATAAAGTGCATTATTCATAATACAAAATTTAGCAGCCTTTAGTTTCAGAGTTCTACTTTTATTTTTAGCCATCCTCGACGGTGGTGAAAGGTGTTGGAGCACATACACAATATCTAAATACCAAGGAGAAAAATTTCAGATACCTGAATGAATGAACTATCTTCATCTTCTTCAGACATAGAAGCAATTAAGTTTATGTCCAAGGCATGCAAATTAGACTCCGCCATCAGTTTTGATAGACCCTACCCCTTGATGAGCTTTGTTGGCTTTATCTCCATGTCATATTCTAACAAAGTTGCGATCCAGTTGCCTTGCCTCCTTTCCGGATCTGTTTATACCAAAACATCTTTGATGGCTGTGTTAGGGACATAAGAAAGAATATGAGAGTGCAGAATATATACCCGGAAATCTTTCAAAGCTTTCACCAAGGAAAGAGTTTGCTTTTCAATAATGTTATATTTTAGGGCTGCATCTCTTATTGTCCTACTGAAAAAGGCAATTGGCTTTTCAAGCTGGTCTCTTTTCTGCATTAGAACTGCTGCCATAGTATGCTCAGAAGTGAATGAAAGATGAAATCTTGGGAATAATCTGGGCTGATTAAAATCATAGTTGAAGAAAGAGCCAACTTTACCAGGTTGAAATATTTTATGGCTTCTTCGGTCAACTTTACCACACTATCTTTCTTCAACATATTTGTAATTTCCCTTAAGTGTTCAACTAGATTTGGCACAAAACAACGTAAGAATTTCATCTTACCATTAAATGCTTGGATCCCCTTTTTACTACAAGGAAAATAAATTTTATAAATGGCTTCCACTTGAGCAGGATCGATGCAGATGCCCTCCTTGGATATTATGTGACCGAGAAGCTTCCCCTCATCCATGCCAAACAAGCTCTTTTCGGGATTGAGTGATATGCCATATTTTCCACAACGCTGAAAAACAATTTTCAGATGGTAAAGATGCTCCTCATCTAAATTGGAAAAGATAGTCAAATCATCAAGATACACTACTAAAAATATATCTTTTTCATTTGCAAAGGCGATATCCATAGCCTGTTGAAATGTTGCACCAGCATTCTTTAAACCGAATGGCATCTTGGCATAATGGAATGTTCCTCACGGAGTGGTGAATGTTGTTTTGTCTCTATCATTCTCATGGACCAAAATTTGATTGTAGTCGGAATACCCATCAAGCAGCAACATACGAGTTGCCCCAATTACTCTTTGGAGCATGTGGTCCATTTTTGGCAACGGATAATTATCTTTCGAAGACACCTTATTCATATTTCAAAAATCAATGCACAATCTAATCTCACCCGTCTTCTTCCACACGGGTACCAAATTGGGAATCCATTCTGAAAATATTATTGGAAAGATTATACCAGCCTTTTACAATTGATTCACCTCTTTCTCTATTGACTGTTCAGCAGTACTTTCAAGCCTTTGTCTCTCTTGATCAAGTACTATGAAATTTTCTGTTATCTCTGGATATCTTCAACTTCAACTAATTGACTATTTACATCATTGAAACGACTGTCAGAATAAAGAACAAAAGATTCTAAATTTGTATGTACATAATTAATTGGATGATTCAAAGGTTTCTCCTTGCTCGTGATCATATACTTCATCGTTTTCTCCCTATATAATTTCCTCAACTGACCAAAGATGGGAATAGTGGCATAGGAGAAATCTAACTGCAATGTCCTTTTGAGTTTCGCACCCCACGACCTAGATAAAAACATGCCAAATCTAGGGGGAATGTCAGCCACAACTACATCCATAAGAACACTCTTTGCTGGAATTTGATCTCAAGTTACAACCAAATCTTTAGTGAGACCAATACATCTGATCCTACTAGAATCAAAGGAATAAATATCATGATACTTGCGAGTGATTTCCAAACCCAATCTCTCCATAATTGCATTTGGCATTAGGTTATGAGATTCTCCTGAATCAAACATGGTGTTGTGCAAAACATAATCATGCAATCTAAGGCTGATGTAAAAGGGGGCTACATCACTATCCTCAAATTGGCCTTCTAATGTTGGACCAAAGATAAGCTCAGGTTGTTCATCTTCCACATTAACCATATCAGACAGGGGATCTATATTCAAAATCTTTGACACTTGACCTTTATAACTACTATTTTGCATTAATTCAGTCATAGGTATTGACACTTTTAACTTAGAAATCTCATTCTCTAAGCTAAAGGTTGTAGTTTTCTCTACCTCTTTGACTAGAGCATCCTTCTTTTCAGACTTCTCTTTTGTTGCAATTGGCTGATTTGACTTTTCATTTGCTGATTGTACTTTGCTGGAAGTAGGATCTACTAGCTCCTTTCCCTTTTTCTGAACAATTGGCAACTCATTCTTTGGTGGTGTTGCTTCCTTTTGCTTTTGAATTGGATTGATCGATACATCCCTGCTCCTGAGTGAGTATTGTCTTTGTTTCACTGTTAATGCATTCATGTATCCCCTTTGATATTCATCTGATTCCTCTTCTAGGACTGTTTCATTTGCCAATATAAAATCTTCATCTTTTTGGATAGCTGGGCTTTCTGAATACTCTTCATCTTTGGTGATATACATTGGCAAACCATCTAGTGTAAGAAAGTGATTCTCCTCTCCTATTTGAGCCTCATCATCCTTTGATTCAATGCCATGGACATAGTTCTGTTGTAATGATGTTTGACCTGCTATTGAGTTGATTGATCTTACGCCCTTTGCTCCTGTTGCTTAATTCTGAACTGTGGTTGCTTAATTCTGAACTGTGGTTGTTGCTGACCAAGAAAATTTGGATTTCTGACCTATGTCTCAGGCTTATCTGCAATGGTGAATATGTTGAACATCTTCTCAAGCTTACAAAGCAAATGATCTGAGGAAGAAGCTTCTTCCTTTATGGACACCTTCTTGTCAATCTTTGTCCTAGCTCTCTTAGCTAGCAGATTTGCCTCCACACTCACTACAATTTTTTGCATGTCCTCCAATGTATCCGGGTCTCTTTCTCTCAATTGATATGCCATGTCGAGATCAAAACCATAGGGAAACTTTATCAAATCCAGCCCCATTGGTGGCTTGATATCAGCTGGAATAGCATTATAAACAGTATTGAATCTAACACAATAATCCTAGACACTTTCACCAACATTCCTCTTCATGTTATCATACTCGGAAAGGATTTGGAGTGGATTTTTCTTTACCTCCAAATGATCCAGAAATTGTCTTTCAAAAACTACCAAAAGTTTGAACAAATAATCTCATAGTCACATTCTCTTCATTTATCTCATGGAGATCAAAGAAATCACGCATCCTATCAACATGCTGCTATGCTGTGACACTTGGGTAGCATCAAACAATGAGATTTTACTTTGGTAATTAGCAGGCATAGCATCCACGTTCTGTGGCAAAATGAGAGGTGCATATCTGGCAGCCATTGCTCAAGGTGGATTTAAAACTGGCCTTGGGGATGTAGGAGGAGTGGCAACAATGATAACAGTTGATGTGATGGATGTATGAGGTGTCAAAGGAGATGAAGAAATATTTGATGTTTGAGGTGCTGAAGGGGTTGATGGAGGAGAAGAGACTATAGATCTCTGATCAGATATGGTGGGCTACACGGGAATGGTGGGAATAAAAGGAGGCTCAATAGGAATTTCTGAACTAGACACAACAACGGATGAACTAAGACTAGCAGATGCAGATTCTAAGTATTTCGGAATATTGGTAGCCACAATTGAATTTTGAAGATTTAGAATATAAGAATTAATTGATCTATTTTCTCTTTTAGTTTCAAGATATTGGACAAACTTTGGATTTAGAACAGTAGCACCAATTGCACTTTTAGACTTAGTTTCAAACAACAATAGATCAAAATGTTCATCAAATGGGAGATCTTCAAGATATTCAAAACCAATCGGGCATGAATGAGATCTAAACAAAGGAATCACAAAACTTTCTTGGCAGAGAATTCTTGGAATGACATTTGGGTTTTCATACACGGGAGGAGGATCAAGATCAGGATTGGCTCTGGTGTATCGTTTGAAAGCCATTTTGTTGAATTATTCCCAAAAATCAAATTGACATTACAATCTTGTCAGCCTACTGAGTTCTAAACTCATCATCCAAAAGTCTAGAATTATTTAATGTACTGGGGCAATAGTTTTCAATTCTTCCACAAGGGCTTTTAGAATGCTTGCAAGTCTGATGTTTAGTTCATAAACTAAACCAAAGATTGATTGAAGCAACATTCATCTACTATGCACTTGCAGAGCAAGAGCAGTTCGAAAGCTACCTGGATAACTTCAGGCTCCGTCTGTAGTTTATAAAGAAAAAAACAATAACAAACAAACAAACTTTTTGTTCCCCAGTGAGTCACCCCTATGTTAGGGCCTAAATCTACCTCAGGCTGAGAAAGGTAGGTTTAGGGTAACATCAAACCACGCTTAACCTGGTAGCTAGCCCTACCAGGTCGAGAGAGGGATCTCTCCTTGTTCATCTCGATGAAAGTATATCAAGGAAGGATTGAGATGATTGACATAAATACTAATTTTAGGCTAGGTATTCTTGCTTCGAGGAATTTGTTTTGATTTTAATGGTTGGTTGCTGGATCAGATGGGAAGGCAGCTTTGGGTCCTGGAAATCAACACAAATTTCTAGAGGTTTCTATGGGGCAAGGTAGGCAAGTGTTTCAACACTTTGAAATGAGTGTAATGGTGATTCTAAATATTTTCCAGGACCTGGAAAGGGCATGCAAATGTCATGAGTCCTCTTTAGACAGTAGAAAACATGTAAAACTAAGTAAACCCTAAGGCAGAGCACTGAAATACCAGTGGATTCTACCTTTTACACTTGATTCATTTAGTTATGCAGAATAAGAGAGATGATGGCACACATAAACATAAGATCAACTGAATTACATAGAAGAACACAATGCTAATTCACATTACCACAAGAATCCCACAAAATACTGCAAAACCCTGGTTTATTTCCTTGCCAAACTCGAGAAGTGATGTACAAAGTAGCTCAATGCATCCACAAGAGTCCAACATTTATAAATGACTAAGAAAGTACAAGATATAGGCATCCAAACACCTATGCTAGCCATCAGGGGTCGAATCCATGAGTCAAGGAGTTGTTTCAACAAGATCTAAACTAGGAACTAAAAAATAGGCAGTGGAATAGTTTTCCTCTAAAACTATGGAAACTAATTCATTCAGCTCAAAACCACCTAAAACTGATGTATCTACCTCCTTAAGTCATTTTTAATCCCTTTTACATCATAGTACATTAATTTCCAACATATTACATCATGCATTTGACCATGAGATAAGAAAAAGTCAAACTGGTAGAAAACTAGGCGAAAATCTGAGTTTTTGAGCAAAATTGGCAAAATTTTCCCTGATGTGCAACACCTTTGCCAAGCTGAGTTTGAAGGCCTTTACCTTCACCAAATTAGCTCCACGATGGCCTGTTGGAAAGGTATATCTATATAATTTCTAGGACAAGTGGAATTTTTGGATTTTGTGTCCATTGTCCCCTTCAAAGATTAGTTCTCCCAAGATTGCTTCCTGTGGGTAGAAAAAGTGGCAGAGAGGGCACGTTTGAGGTGTTGTTTTCCCTTTAGGTGACCCAGATCTCATCCAAACATCATGAAACGTTTTGGGTTTTAGTAATTTTTCATGAGGAACCCACAAGTGCAAGCCATTCTTCAAAATTCCCAACCAGCTCAATGCGCAACGCCAGTGGCGCTGCGCATAAGAGGAAATTTCCTGTTTTTTTGCAATTAAAATTTGTGTAATGACAAAATCTTCTCCAAATTGCTTCAAAATTGGCAAGAGGCAAGATTATCAATTCTTTTTCTGAGAAAAGGAAGCTTCAACTAAGATTCTAAGTTTATCTTGTTCCTTTTTGGCTTTTAAGGCTCTCCCTAACTTGGCTTTTAGGCTTCTTATCCTTGTCTTGCAGATTTTGTTCCAGACCAAATAGTGATAGGCCATGTGGCACAACATGTTCTTATCCTTATTTTCCTTATCAAGAAGCTTCTCAAGGTGGATATTCACTCTTTCCAACCATGATTCTCAGTCAGCCTCTATTTCTTGCTCTAGTGAAATCAACTTGATTTTCCTTCTTTTTACCACTTGCCGGTTTTCCCTTATGGTTTGCAGCTCCATCATTGTTTGTTTGTCCTCCAATTGCTTGTTCTATTTCTCAAGGTAATTAATGATCCATTCAGCCCTCTCAAGGTCAAGTGATAAGGCTTGGATCTCATATTATTTCTCCTTGATGATCACATCCTTGAGTCTTGAGCTTTGGGAGCCCAAATCAGTCTCCTCTTCCTCAACCAAAATAAAATCCCTACCTTGGCCTTCAGAAGGCCCTTCATCATGCAATGGTTTCTTTCCTCTGTCCTATACCTGTTTTTCTTAAGAAGAAGGAAAAGCCCCTTCCACCCTAGGTGAAGATAGCATTTTCTTGTTGTTCGGTGAAGAGAACGAGATCCCTTCCATTCTTGGTGGAGTTGAAACTCGTTTGGTAGCTGCCAAAAGTCTTCTTGTGCCCTTTTCATAAGTTATAAACACAGGAATGTGAGCCTCTTCTATTCTGCATTCATGCTTTATTTTTTTCCCAGAAAATCCATCTTCCTCTTAAGCTCTGCAAAAATTTTAGGCCCCTTGAAAATCTCATGGGCAATGAAGGTTTCCCATGGCACTCCCAACTGAGTGAGCTAATGCACAACAACAATCTTAATGACAAAAAAGTGATAAATTCTATTAAGCTAGTGTGGGTATGGTTTTCTCTTTGCAAGTACAATCATCCTCTCTATGTTTTTGCAAATGAAGTATGGAATACTAATCATTCTAACCCTGGTAAAATGCATAAGCAATCTGATATGATAGGCATAGAGTTTGGAGAACCTTCCCTCACATGTGAAGTATTTAATGATGAGTTTCATTAGTGGAATATACCGGTCCTCCAAAAACTTAAAAGGAAACACCTTGCTCAATTTACTATTGTATTTGGCTTTAATGTAGGGTCCATAGTTCTGTTTGCTGATATTATATATTTTGTTCCATCTTTCCCTCACATCTGGCATCCTAGTTGCTTCTGCAATAATGGTTGGTGAAAGAGTAAAATTGATGCCAGCAAGCTGTACCATATTGTCCTCCACGTTGATGACAAATTTCCTATCTAATTCATGATGATACTTGACCCTTTCAACTATCTCACAAAACTCAAAGCAAGATTGGTATTTGAAACAAGTGGTGGCAAGGGGACAAGAAAGAAGTTCAGCAATGTTAATAGGCTCCTCTGTGATTATTTTCCCACCCTTGTGAGGTCTCTTAGGCTGTACATTCCTTTCTCTTGAACTATCACTTTGTGTTTCTTCTTCATATCTTGAGCCACTGTTTCTTGCCATGATGCTTAGTGTTGTCTTAGGAAGATGATGTGATGAAGGTATGGTGAAAAATTGTAATCAAGGAGGACAATGGTGATGAGTATGAAGAGATTTTACTCTTGGGAAATGGAATTGGGGAATGAGGGGATTAGTTTTGGGAAACTAGGGTTTGGTGAGGGAATTAGTTGTTTTAGGGGAGTGGAATATGGGAAAATGGGTTAAATAGAGTAATTTAGGGTAATGAAAGGGTGAAAAGGGTTTAATTATGCTTTTAGTGATGGTGGAGTGAAAATTTCACAATAGAATGGAAAACAGTGATGACAAGCTAGGGTTTCATTTTCCACATGCAAAATTTATGAAGAACACAAGAGTGAACTCAAATTCAGTTGTAGGATGTTGTTTACTTACTTGTAGAATGAAAATGTAGCAATTTTGAGGGTTATGGCATGATTTGGAACAATTTAGGAAGAAAGATTTCTGTCAACGCGTTTCGAACCAACCAATGTGGTTCATCATCAAGACAAGTTGAAAACAGATCCAGCCCAGCGTGATAAATAGTACAAGCAGAGACTCCAACGGCTAAAACCCTCTAACGACTACTATATCATTCAAGAACCCCAGTCAAACTACCTCTAATTAATTTAATATTAA
>APFE030793705.1:0-10821 GCA_000404065.3 Pinus taeda
ATCACAAACCAAGTACCTCAAGCAGATCTTGAAGAAATATGGCATGGGAGATTCGAAACCAGTATGTACCCCTATGGTTATAGGATGCAGCCTAAGCACAAATAATGATTCAGTAGCAGTACATCAACCAACCTATAGATCCATGATTGGTAGTATGCTTTATCTGGCAGATACCCGACCAGACATCATGCATGCAGTAGGAATAGTTGGAAGATTCTAGGCAAATCCAAAAGAATCACACCTTCAGGTGGTTAAAAGGATTTTCAAATATCTTCAAGGAACACAAAACTATGGCTTATGGTATCCTAGAGATACAGATCTCACACTTCATGCATACATAGATGCAAATTGGGCAGGAAGAGTGGACGACAGAAAAAGCACTAGTGATGGTGCATTCTTTGTTGGAAATAATACTGAGAGGGGGGGGTGAATCAGTATTATCAAATCAATAAAACTTTTTCATTTCCATACTTAGATACATATACACTACTTCAACTAAGGGAACCCTCGTGTATACACAACTGTGTCTAATGCAACTAGCGTATATCCAAAATACATATGATTCAATTAATCCATTAAATGTTGATCTTTAGTTAGTGCATCAAAACTTCTTTAACCATATGTACAATAAGCAGGTGCAGCAAAACAGAACAAATCATCACACACAAGAAGCACACATGAACACCATCATATAAGGTGGAAACCCAATGTGGGTGAAAACCACCTGCTGCAAGTCGTCTCTATCTTCTTTTAATAAGAAACTTCTTTTACAATAGTTCTGTACTGGTTTAGTCTTATACTAGTACACAGGCTTCTACCTGCAGAAGGCTACAACCTTCTCTCGTTCTCCAGACTCTCCTGGAAGGGAGCTACAATCCCCTTAGCTCTTGTACTAGTCGATCCACTTACTAGTACGTAGCTTCTAGCCTACTGAAATGCTACAACCTTTACTCGCTCTCCAGCTGCTACTGGAAGGGAGCTACCACCCCCTTAGCTCTTGTACTAGCTGATGTACTAGTACGTAGGTGCCGACCTATAGAAGGAAACATCCTTCTCTTTCTTCCTCCAGGTACCACGTTTCATACATTTTCAGACTGGATAGTCCTTAAGCACAACACCATAATCTGAAGGCCACGTTTCATCCAATTTCATACTGGACCCATCAATATCATTGAAGCATAAAACAATCAATACTAGCATCATCAATTTCTGAATCACTAAAACACTGAAACCCTGTCAACAACACAGTGACCAAAACACAGAGCATACAACAGAACTCTGCAATAACAATCAGACCCAGCTACAAATTCAAACATCATACTTCATTATGTATACGCTACTACGATGAATCAAACCCGCGTATATACGCGCTTTTACCAAAGTCAACCTGCGTAAAAATCTATACATATTCAATCATGACTTTGCGGCTGTTTCAGACATTAGTCATACCCAGATCATAACATGCATACAATAAAACATGCATCAATAATTCAAATCTAGTCTATCCATGATCAAACCATATAAACATGATTCATTTCAAACCATTTGATCTCGATCTATCCTTAGATCTTGTTTTCCATCAACCAGTGAGATCCCTCCTTAGCTCAGATCAAGCAATGCATCATAACCCATATCCTGCATACTGGATCTCATACTAAATCAGATATTCAAGTCCTTTTTCCATGCCTATGCCTAATGATATTCTTCTCATTTTATAGTCTTAGGCCTTACTCAATACCATGATCCAAAACCATAACAAAACAATACCATGGACCCAATACTTGGGTTCAACTCTTTTGGATGCAATACCACGGACGAAAATCATAGGATCAAAAACTATCGGACTAATACCATGATCCAACCATAATATTTCCCATGTGCGTGTGCTTTTCTCTACATGAAAGTGCGTGAACTTTTCTCTGCATGAAAGGAACTTTTCTCTGCATGAAAGTGCGTGAACTTTTCTTTGCATGAAAGTGCGTGAACTTTTCTCTGCATGAAAGGAACTTTTCTCTGCATGAAAGTGCATGAACTTTTCTCTGCATGAAAGTGTGTGAACTTTTCTCTGCATGAAAGTGCATGAACGTTTCTCTACGTGAAAGTCCGTGAACCAGAAAATAACTTTGCTACACTATAATTTGTCATCTGTGTGATTTTCCATCAAGGATAACACTTGTCTCATAATGCCAACAACCTCCCCCTTTGGACTTGATGGCAAAGCTAACTTGTCATACTGAGAACTGTCATCTGATTCCTTTGAGTTGTCCGGTGTTCCATGCATTTAGTCACATCTGATATCTCTTCTGTAGATTCATCTAGTTATAAATAAGTGAGATGTTCTTCTACGAGTGGGTTGCCATCAAGTACAACACATGCATCATAATGCCAACAATCTCCCCCTTTAGACTTGATGGCAGCAACACCAAATCACTCTCCCCCTTTGACATCAAGGGCAAAGGGCAGACCAAGATAATCTCTTTCCTTGATAATCATTCTGCTAACCATACTCCCCCTGAGTACCTGCTGAAATCTCTGAATGAGCTCCCCCTTTGTATATGCCAAGGTGTACCAATCTGTCCATGCTCCTTCCGAGTACATGCTGAAAACTCTATTCAGCTGAAGAGTGTTGTTCATGCTCCCCCTGACTGTAAGCAAGGTCTGCAAAAAAAATGTTCTACAAGAAGAACATGACTCTATCATAAATGACCTTCCTATCACCAAAGACTCATAGATACATCCATCTATCAACCAAGTGAGGATATACAAATATTGACTCATCCACCCAACCAAGTGGGCTTACACCAGAAGTTTACTCATGATAAACAAGTACATTACATCATTCATCCCAGGCATAGTGGGGAAACCAAAATAGGTCGTTACATGACCTTGATAATCAAAAGACATATATGACATAGAGACGAAATATCTAGAGCAAGACTATGAAAGTCCTTAATAACTACTATCAGCAGCATCTGTCAATCATTATTCAGATCAGCAACCATGTTCTCTTTCTGTTCTCCCTCTGCATGTGTTCCACCTGAAACGAACAATAGTTGTGAACTTGAACCAAAATCTTCTAAGGTAATGCCAACAATGCATCATTAGAAAATTATCTGCTCCCCCTGAACCTGTGCCAGATGGTCTCTGTCAGACCCATATCAAACTATCTTCAACCAGAGTCTGGCCCACTGATTTCATTCAAACCAACATATACGTGACTGTATCCACAGAAACACGCGTATATACACAGATATTCCTCATAAAACTTGTGTATAACTACTTCCAGATCAGCAACCTGTAAATGTCCTGTAACAAGGTATGTCTGCATATAGATATCATCTCATCACCATAGTTATCTCATCATCATCAAGATCTGCATGATCCAAGTATCATCACTTTGGGAACATCTGCATCAATCATCATATGTAAGTATCAACCTATCATCATATAGGTAGAACTCATCATCATCATGTCTCCAACTATGCAACTTTGAGTAATCATTCATGTATCCAGCACTATGTATCTTGAGCTCAAGATCATTTGTCAAGGCTTCTTTATATCATCAACATCAACAATTCTCATCCACATGAGCACCAAGAACTATAGGAATCTTGCATCATAACTATATTATATTATCTTTATGCATATGACGATAGCATCATATGAGTGACTCATCATCAAGTAATGAAGTTGTGTATTCAAGCTTTGTACTTCTCCTTATCCTTATGAAGATCACCAGGTAAGCATCATATATGCACCATCTAAGAATCAATCCACAAATATGATCTGAACATCAACTATGTAACCCCAAGAATCATATGAGATTTTATCATGGAAAACTCATAACCATATCATAGCAGGATGTATCATTTAGCCATATAATCATCATCACCAAGGAATACTAACCATAATGCCAACAATGCATTATTAAATGCATATGCTCCCCCTGAATCTATGCCAACAATCAGATCTGATCATTCATATATCAGCATGAAGTATCAAGGCATCATCATCAACAAGTTAGAATCAAAACACTTCTAAACATCTTATCAGGACATTTCCACACATCATTAGTAGATTGTAACCATTATCAAACATAGCAAATAGTGGACTGAATCATATCAGACCCTTTTCTAAACCTGTCCCACTACCTTTCTTCAAACTGACATATACACGATTGTGTAGTGTATAACTCGCGTATATACGCGACTTCCCTTTATGAAGCTTGCGTATGAGATTTAGGACACTGAAGTTTTACATTTTCAGCTCCCCCTGAGTCTGTTATGTCTGTGTTGTGCTGTGTTTGAGTATATTGTGTTGTGCCACATCTTTCTGACTGTACTTCCTTCTTCTTCCATATCTTCAAGTGTGATGATGTTTTCTCCTTTTGGTATGGTGCCCGTACTTTGTTTCTACATTCCTTTGTTGTATGTCCAAGCTTGTTACATGCATAACATCTTACATGTTTCATATTCCTCCTATAGCAATCAGCAGCTTTGTGACCAAACATATTGCAAGAAAAACAATATCCATTAAATTACCTGGAATGTGATGATCTTTCTGCTTGATGGTCTTGAACCATTCTTCTTCTGCATCTGGCTGCAACATGTCCTAGATTATGACATACATAACATTCAAAATTGTTCATTGGAGTAAAATATTTTCTTTGAAGAATTTCTTTCCTTGGTTGATGATGGGATTGACCTCTCATCTCCTTCTGGAGCATTTCAGATTTTGCATTAGAGTTCCTTGTCTTACTTTGTGAACTAGATTCTCCTTCAACAGATTCATGAAAACCAAGACCAGTTTTGATAGCAGGATACCTTTGACTACTAATAATATCATCCAAGATCTTAGTACTATCTTGAAATCATAAGAGCTTAACCTTTTCTTCTAATTTTTATTTTAGAATATTTACCTCAACCTAGAGATGCTCTTCCTTTTCATGATATTGCTTCTTCATTTTTTCTTCAGCTTTTCTTCCTTCTTCTAACTAATGTCTTAGTTCAAGAACTTCATTTTCTTGTTTTTCAAGAGCTTGGATTAGATCTTTATTATGCTTCTTTGATTCTTCAAGATCTTCCTTTAGCGAGCAGATTGTAGCTTCAATCCTTTCATAGTAACTGGATCTCTCTCTAAGTTTCTTGATGATTGTTCTCCTTTCATTGACTTCATTTCTTAATGATGTCACTTCATCCTGCAACTTTTGACATTTTTCCTTGAATAACTTCCTTACCTTATTTCCCTCCTCTAGTTGAGCTTTTAGTTTGGTAGATTCTTCTTTGAAGGCACATTCCTTCTTGTTCAATAGATCTTGTTGATCTCTAATTTTGTGTGCAAGCCTTTTAAATTCTGCCTCTATTTGATATCTTTCTTGTTCACCCATAAGTGCAAATTTAGTTGTTTCGCTATCACTTTCATCATCTTTAAGAGGATAAATAGATGTATCACCAGAGGATAACAAATTCATACCTAATAGATCTTGTTCATCTTCATTCTAAAGTGATTCTGAACCTAATGAGATTCTTCCACATATTCCCCAATCCATACACCCACTGTCATAGTTCTTCTAAGATGTCTTCTTCTTCTTAGGTGCTTTCTTCTTAAGCTTGTTTCCCATAGTTCCATGTATCTCCTTTAAGCAATCAAGCTTCTACCAAAGGACCTGCTCTAATACCAATTGTTGGAAATAATACTGAGAGGGGGGGTGAATCAATATTATCAAATCAATAAAACTTTTTCATTTCCATACTTAGATACATATACGCTACTTCAATTAAGGGAACCCGCGTGTATACGCAACTGTGTCTAATGCAACTAACGTATATCTAGAATACTTATGATTCAATTAATCCATTAAATGTTTCTCTTTAGTTAGTGCATCAGAACTTCTTTAACCATATGTACAGTAAGCAGGTGCAGTAAAACAAAACAGATCATCACACACAAGAAGCACACATAAACACCATGATATAAGGTGGAAACCCAATGTGGGTGAAAACCACCTGCTGCAAGTCGTCTCTATCTTCTTTTAATAAGAAACTTCTTTTACAATATTTTTGTACTGGTGCAATCTTATAATAGTACACAGGCTTCTACCTACAGAAGGCTACAACCTTCTCTCGTTCTCCAGACTCTCCCAAAAGGGAGCTATAACCCCCTTAGCTCTTGTACTAGCCGATCCACTTACTAGTACGTAGGTTCTGGCCTACTGAAATGTTCCAACCTTTACTCATTCTCCAGCTACTACTGGAAGGGAGCTACCACCCCCTTAGCTCTTGTACTAGCTGGTGTACTAGTACGTAGGTGCCGACCTACAAAAGGCAATAGCCTTCTCTTTCTTCCTCCAGGTACCACGTTTCATACATTTTCAGACTGGATACTCCTTAAGCACAACACCATAATCTAAAGGCCACGTTTCATCCAATTTTCATATTGGACCCATCAATATCATTGAAGCATAAAACAATCAATACTAGCATCATCAATTTCTGAAACACTAAAACACTGAAACCCTATCAACAACACAATCACCAAAACACAGAGCAGACAACAGAACTTTGCAATAATAATCAGACCCAACTACAACTTCAAACATCATACTTCATTATGTATACGCTACTATGATGAATCAAACCCGCGTATATACGCGCTTTTGCCAAAGTCAACCCGCGTACAAATCTATACATATTCAATCATGACTTTGCAGTTGTTTCAGACATTAGTCATACCCAGATCATAACATGCGTACAATAAAACATGCATCAATAATTCAGATCCAATCTATCCATGATCAAACCATATAAAGATGATTCATTTCAAACCATTTGATCCCAATCTATCCTTAGATCTTGTTTTCCATCAACCGGTGAGATCCCTCCTTAGCTTAGATCAAGCAATGCATCATAACCCATATCCTGCATACTGGATCTCATACTACATCAGATATTCAAGTCCTTTTTCCATGTCTTTGCCTAATTATCTTCTTCTCCTTTTATAGTCTAGGCTTTACTCAATACCATGATCCAAAACCATAACAAAACAATACCATGGACCCAATACTTGGGTTCAACTCTTTTGGATGCAATACCACAGACCAAAACCATAGGATCAAAAACTGTCGGACTAATACCATGAACCAACCATAAGATTTCCCATGTGCGTGCGCTTTTCTCTGCATGAACATGCATGAACTTTTCTCTGCATGAAAGTGCATGAACATTTCTCTGCATGAAAGGAAATTTTCTCTGCATGAAAGTGCGTGAATTTTTCTCTGCATGAAAGTGCGTGAAATTTTCTCCGCATGAAAGTGTGTGAAATTTTCTCTGCATGAAAGTGTGTGAACTTTTCTCTGCGTGAAAGTCCGTGAACCAGAAAATAACTTTTCTGCACTATAATTTGTCATCTGTGTGATTTTCCATCAAGGACAACACTTGTTTCATAATGCCAACATTCTTTATGGGTTCCAGATTAGTGTATTGGTTTAGCAAGAAACAAAGCTCAATTGCATTATCTACAATTGAAGCAGAATATGTGGCTACTTTATCTTGCTACACACAACTCCTTTGGATGATGCAAACTTTGCAAGACTTTAAAATCATTTGTACTCCACCTATCTCCATTTTATGTGATAATACAAGTGCAATCAATATTTCAAAGAATCCTGCCATGCATTCAAAGACCAAGCACATACCTATCAAATATCATTTTCTCCGGGAACAAGTGCTTGAACAAAAGGTCAAATTGGAGTATGTTCCCTCCAAGGAATAGGTTGTTGATATATTCACCAAACCACTGCCTAGGGAGACATTTGAATACCTCAGACAGAAGCTGGAAGTAGTTGATGCATCATCTTGCTGTTGAAACTTATCTGTTTCAGATAAAAGTGGTTGTATGTGAGTTTCATGAGGAGCATCTGCATACATACGCCAGTTTCTGTGGATACAGTCGCGTATATGTTTATTTGAATAAAAACAGTGGGCCGGAATTAGGATGAAAAGAGTCTGACATGGGTCTGATAGAGACCATCTGGCACAGTTTCAGAGGGATCATATACTTCTAATAATGCATTGTTGGCATTATCTTATAAGACCTTGGTTCAATTTCTCATTTGTTTTTGGTTTCAAGTGGAACAGGTGTTGAGGGAGAACATGGTTACTGGTCTGAATGATGATTGAAAGATGCTACTGATGATAGTTGGTGATGACTATCATAGTCTTGTTGTAGATATTTTGTCTCTATGCCATGTATATCTTTTATCATCAAGGTTATGTAACGACCGATTTTGGTTTCCCCACTATGTCTGGGATGGATGATGTAATGTTCTTGTTTTATCATGTGTAAACTTTTGATGAATTCCCACTTGGTTGGGTGGATGAATCAATATTGGTATATCCCCACTTGGCTGGGAGATGGATGTATGTATGAGTCTTTAGTGATAGGAAGGTCATTTATAGAGTCATGTTCTTTATTGTAGAACATCTTTTTGCAGACCTTGCCTACAGTTAGGGGGAGCATGGACAGCACAGCAGAGCATAAGATTTCAGCATCTACTCAGGGGGAGCATCACCCTTTTCCCTTGATGACAAAGGTGGAGAGTGACTTGGAGTGACTTGGGGCTGCCATCAAGTCCAAAGGGGGAGATTGTTGGCATTATGACACAAGTTTGGCATTATGACACAAGTGTTTTCCTTGATGGCAACTCACTCAGATGACAGATCACAGTTCAGGCTCTCAGAATAAAAGAAAAAGATATACACAGGCTCCACTTTACCAAGTCGTTTATACACACGGGATCGCCGATCAAAAGTCGCGTATGCATATGCACGCACTTTCATGCATGGAAAAGCACGTACATGTGGGAAAAATTATTTTTAATTTGGTCCTTGATATTTGGACCTATGGTTTTGGACCATGATATCACGTCCGAAGTGTTGAACCCAGGTATTGGGTCCCAAGTATTAGTTCTAAATGGTTTTGGACCATGGTATTGAGTAAGTCCTAAGACTATAAAAGGGGAAGGAGATCATTAGGCAAACTCACTCACTCAAGGATTGAATATCTTATGAAGAGCAAGATCTAGAATACTGGTCATTGGGTTATGGTGCATAGCTGGATCTGAATCAAGGAGGACCCTAAGCACTAGAAGAAGGATGAGTTCTATTGATGGGTCAAGATCTCAAGGCTTGAAGAGAAGTATCTTTGTGTGATTTTGATCTATTTTATTTGGTACATGACTTGATCTATAAATCTGATAATCTGGGTATAACTGATGTCTAAATAATTGAAAAGGGTAAATTATCTTTTATAGATCTATACGCAGGTTCGCCGCAGCAAAGGTGCGTATGCACGATGGTTCGGTAATTCAAAATAGCGTATACACTGGTTTGCCTTAATACATAAGCGTATGCACACAGGTTCTTCATCTTGAAGTAGCATACGTCTCATAAAATATGTTTTAGCTACTTCTATTTATTACTGTAGTATTATGGGTTCAGGATTGGTGTCTGGTTACTGCTACTGTATTCTGGTTATAACATTCAGAGAAGTGATTGATTGATTCAGTTTTGATTGGTGCAAAGGGGATTGCTTGATTCAGATATAATTGATGTTACTTATGGATCCAGTCTGAAAATTTATGAAACGTGGTCCCTGGAAGAAAAGAGAAGGTTGTAGCCTTCTGTAGGTCAGCACCTACGTACTAGTACATCAGCTAGTACAAAAGCTAAGGGAGTTGTAGCTCCCTTCCAGGAGAAGCTGGAGAACAAGAGAAGGTTTCAGCCTTCTACAGGTAGAAGCTTGTGTACTAGGATAAGACTGCACTAGTATAGAAATATTGTAAAATGAAGTTTATTATTAACAAGAAGATAGAGAAGCATTGCAACAGGTGGTTTTCACCCACATTGTGTTTCCACCTTATATCTTGTGTTCAAATGTGTGATGATCTGTTCTGTTTACTACACCTGTTTATTATTCTTATGGTTAATGAAATTTCTGATGCACTGATTAAAAATCAAATGGATTAATTAAAACTTAAGTGTACAGGTTATATGCTAGTTGTTGTAGTCACAGTTGCGTATATACGCTGGTTTCCATATATGAAGTAGCGTATATCTATGTTTGAAAATGAAAAATTATTTGACTTGATAATACTGATTCACCCCCCCCTCTCAGTATTATTTCCAACAAGGTCTACTAAATTCTCTATTTAGTGTAGCCTGGATATCTACCAACACGGACATTGGGTTATCAGTGCTTTACTTAATGTACCACGTTAATGTACAGTCCTACAAAGCACTAACTAGTGTAGCTTTATTCATTTGGTCATTCGTGATACCCTGAGCTTCCCATACAACCTTCACAACGAACCAAAACTGGTTCGGATCTTCATTCCTACGCCATTAAATATAGGTAACTTTATGGAGTTCTCCATATTGAACAGTGGTGGAGGTAGAAGTGGTGTGGGTGATGGGGTGAATGGTGGAGGTGAGGATGGAGGTTGTGTAGATGGATGGGATGAGGGTGGAGACGGTCTAAGTATTCACAGGAACCCTTGTCTTATCAACTGACTAACGCTTAGGGGAGAAGTTTGTGCTACTCCTTCATTGTCACTCAACGGAGCCTCGATCAGTGGGCTTGTTACGCAATAATTTGTCACCATTGGTCACCGTCCCTGTTACCCTTGCTTTCGCACATTGGAGGACACATTTATGGACCTGTGACCAGTGACACAACTTAAAAACACTTGCATTGGATTCTCCTGAGTATGAACTTCAAATTCCCTGAAGACAACTTTTGCAGATTAGCCCTAAAAAGTGCCCT
>APFE030793705.1:10933-27302 GCA_000404065.3 Pinus taeda
GACACCTTTTGCAGATTAGCCCTAAAAAGTGCCCTTTTTCCATTAGCGCGGGTCCACAGTGTCTTACCCGCGCTAATGACTCAGTTCCTCAAAAGAGGGCGCGTCCATGGACGCTCTGTCACAGAGCAAAGCCCGCGCCACCTAAATTTGGTTAAGATTTTTAGCCAGCGCGCACTCATATGTTTTTTCCTCTTTGTTCATGGAGTTCTCTGAGGGAAAAATCTCATGGAAGTGGTCGAGTGTCATCTTTTTATCCATGACAACCAAGTTCAGTGGCTATTCAGGGATAATGCTAAATATTCAGTAGGTGTCCTGATACAATGCATACTCCTTCCTCCTCCATCTATAAATGACTGTCCCCATGCATCAAACCAACTAGTTTTGCTAGAGCTATTGTGAGTGCTGAGATTATGCTGGAGTGATAGTGAGAATTGAGAATTATAGAGGGGTTATGCTGCCAAAATATTGAGAGAGAAGAGGTCACTTTGCAAGGCGTATTTAGCTGCTTTCCCAGTCAGAGGAGGTTCAACGTCAGAACCCTTTGGTTGTAATCTTTCTCTGTTTTTATTGTTTAATGAACGAGTATCATTATGGTTCCACTCATGTGTCTTTCAATGGTATTTGAGTTATATCTTTTCTGAACGATATATAATTGCATATACTGGATTTTACGCTTGTGCTTGTATCGTTCTTTGCGTGTGTAGGTGTCCGTTCACGAGGAGCGTGAGGATTGTGACCAGCCAAAGCAAAGGAGTGGGAGCGGCGTTTCTTCTACAACTACTAGCGTTGGATTCCAGGCAGATCATCATGATCGATCTCTGATTTATGCAATTAGGAACCTGCGTGTAGCGTGGTGTGATTGTTGCTAGACCCGTGTTGGGCTAGTGGGATCGCCTCTGTCCGCAGAGGGGATTTACCAGTTCAACACTCCCCCTGGTCTAACAACAAGAGTTAGCAAGGTGACTAATGCTCCTTTATGCTTGGTAACAAGCTTTATAAAGTAGGTTGTCAGTGTATAGAGAGTGTTAGTGTGGATTTTGGGCCTTGTGGTCATTGCTTCAATCATCTTGTCTTTCACCTCCGAGTTGATTATGAGGTTAATTTGTCCTATAAAATTGGCTGTTTAGGGTGGACGTAGCCCAAACTAGGTGAACCACGTATATCTGTGTCTCTTTGGCTTTATGTGTTCGTGTTTTTCTGCATATTATATGTCTTTCATTTCTCTGTCATACATAATATTTTTCTAACACCTTGCAGCTTGTACATAGTTCCAATCTAAACTCCCCGCATCAATACCAGTGCTCCCTGAACCATATTGTAGGTATCCTTCTCCAACACTATTTTTACACCTGCATCATCTAGCTTGCTTACAGAAATCAGGTTTCTGGCCAATGCAGGAATATGCAGAACACTCGGAAGTGTTCTAATCCTTCCACCTTGCAAATTCAACTTAACTTTTCCACGACCAACAATTTTATCTTTCCTATCATCCCCCAAGAAAAAATCACCACTATCATATTTCTCATACTCGCAAAACCATTCTCTATGGGGAGTGAAGTGAAAGGATGCACTTGAGTCAATCAACCATGCCTCATGATCTACATGTGTACTTGAAGAAGCCAAGTGCACATCCCCACCTTCATCTGAGGTGGTTTTTTCCTGTGTAGAAGGAGCATCATCAGATCCCTTTCCTTTGTCAAAAGATTTAGATTTACAGTCCCTTTTGTAGTTCCCTTCCTTTCCACATTTCTAGCACACCTTTTTAGGTTTTACTGGAGATTTAGATCTCCCTCTATATTTAGATCTCCCACTCGATGACTTATTTTTGTTTCTGTTTTGGGACCTTCCTCGTACAGACAAGGCATCACCATTCTGGCTCTCCATATTTTTCTGTCTCATCTTTTCTGTCAGTAAGGATGAGACTATTTCATCTAACTGCAAGGCAATTGCATTGCTACCTATTGCAATAACTAGACTATCCCATGAATCTGGTAGAGAACACAACAAAATGATGCACTTATCTTCATCTGAAATTTTAATATCAACAGATAATAACTGACTTACCACGGTATCAAATGCATTCAGATGCTCTGTAATCGAGTCAACATCTTTCATCCTCAGGCTATACAGATTTTTTTGTAGGAACAGTTTATTCACCAGAGACTTATATGGGTACAAAGTCCCTAACTTGTCCCACAAAGCCTTAGCTATAGCTTCCCCTGATACATTCAACCATACTGAATTTAAGACACACAATTTTATTGTGCTCTTTGCCTTCTGATCCAACTTCTTCCATTCTTCATCAGACACTCACATTGGTTTAGTACCAAGATCTACCACGATCCATTGATCTTTATCTACCAACAAATCCTCCATCTTGAATTTCCATAACTCAAAACTCCGACCATTAAATTTCTTGATCTCTATCTTTCCACTACTCTCCATCTTCTTTCACCACCAGAATTGATCCCACAGATTTCCCACTGAACAGGGTCTACCACAGGCCCAAGGAAAACCCCTCAGCAACAAAGGCATCCCCTTGAAGACAAAACAAATCTGATACCAAATGTAGGTTTCAACCCTATGGATAAATGTCCAAAGGCATTTGATGACTTGAAGAGGAGGATGGTTACAACACCGATACTAAAATTTCTTGACTTCAGGGGACCATTTGAGGTACACACTGATGCTTCAGATTTTTCCATAGGAGGGGTTCTTATGCAAGATCGGCATCCGATGGCGTATGAGAGTCGGAAGTTGCAGGATAGAGAACGTAAGTATCCAGTTCATGAGAAGGAGATGACTGCGATCATCCACTGTCTTCATGTGTGGAGGCATTACTTGATTGGGAAGCCGTTTGTTGTCAAGACTGACAACGTTGTAGCAAGTTATTTTGCATCACAACCAAAGCTTTCTGCAATGCAAGCTCGTTGGCAGGACTTCTTGGTAGAATTCGACATGTCTATTGAATATAGACCGGGTAGACATAATGTGCTAGTAGATACCCTTAGTAGGAAGGGACAACTTGTAGCATTCGAGGGTGAAGACCAGGCAGCAAGGAGTAGAAGTCAGGTTCAGATGTCAGAAGAGATGCAGAATAAACTCAAGGAAAGTGTTGAAAGTGATACTTTGGCGCAGAATATAGTGAAGCAGATAAAGGAGGGGAAGACACGAAATTTCTTTCTACGGGACGAGTTCTTGTTCTTTGGAAACCAACTCTATGTTCCAAAGTAATCTGGTCTCAGGAGGCACCTTTTGAAGGAGTGACACGATTCTCCATGGGCTGGCCACCCAGGGCAGCGTCGTTCTTTGGCATTGTTGGAGAGAGGATTCTTTTGGGAGAAAATACGGGAGGATGTGGAGGAGTATGTACATACGTGCATCATTTGTCAGCAGGACAAATCGGATACTCAGAGACAAGGAGGACTATTGTAGCCTTTACCGATTCCTGAGAGGCCTTTGATGAGTGTCTCGATGGACTTCATCACTCAGTTACCACAGGTTTAGGGGTATAATGGGATCATGGTCGTGGTTGATCATTTTTCCAAGTATGCTGTCTTTGTTCCTACAAAGATGCCTTGTGGAGCCGAGTGGACTACGGAGTTGTTCTTTAAAAACATAGTGAAGTATTGGGGGATGCCATTGAGTATTGTGTCAGATAGAGATCCGTGTTTTATAGGTAGATTTTGGAGCACATTGTTTAAGTCGGTCAGGATAGAATTGTTGATGAGTTCGAGCTACCATCCGCAGACAGATGGGCAGACCGAGAGAATCAACACATTGCTGGAGGACTACTTGCGACACTATGTGACGGCTGATCAGAAGAATTAGCCTGAACTCTTGGATATTGCACAGTTTAGCTACAATGTTCAAAAGAGTTCTACGACAGGGTATAGTCCATTTGAGTTGGTGAATGGGCAGATGTTGGTTGCACCGCATACCGTAGTGACAGGAGGTTTTCTGAGGAGCACTCATGCGAAGAAGTTCATGAAGGCTTGGGAGGAGACCTTGGAGTTGGCACGGTTACGCTTGCACGATGCTACAAGGAGGATGAAGAAGTATGCTGATAGGGGAAGACGGGATGTGCACTACCAGCTTGATTTTTCATTATGTTCATTTCAATGTTACAATACATATATATACATGCCGAAGCATCCAATACCATGAACCAAAAACCATCGTGCCCAAAACCATGTGCGAAAACCATGCACAAAACAATAGGTAGGTCCTCCCACCTAATATAGGGTCCAAAAAAATAAAATCCTTGGGTTACTGCCCCAGAACCCATAGAGGGGGGCTAGCTTGCCCCCTCAAACCCCCTATGACCCCACTGCTACGCATCGACGCGACGGAGGGGGGGCTCCGCCCCACCTCTAACCCCTCAATTTAACTAGGGGAGCTAGTGATGGAAAGAATATAACACAACCCAACAATGTAGATCTGCCCATGGTGTGTCACGCACCTGGCATTCACCCACAGCTTGCCCACACTGTTCAGAGCTTGCCCGCACCTCGTGTGCCTTCACACAGTCATAGCTCGTTGTCACGCAACTCTACCGCAAAACGCCCACAGAACTATTCCACTGCACAACAGAATTCTCTATAACTGTAGCCCTCTAGTCATTCAGCCCAACTCACTGACATGCGCTGTGCCCTTTGTGGGTCGCTCGCCCTTACCTTACTTGCCATTAAGTTTGACTCGCCTGTCGGGTAGAGTGGCCACTCTGTGCCTTGTGATACCTGAATTTTCTGCGTCCTCAACTCTTCAGTTTGGTGCTGAGGTCAAGAGTCACTTGCACCTTACCATGTTTACTCGCCCACCTCCTCGTTTCATCCAACACCTTGGATCTTCGCCCTTGATGTTCGAACTTGTGTTGATCTCCAAGCTTGCTTGATCTCTTTCTCCCATGGTGTCCACCAATATATACACTTCCCCCATGATTTTTTCATCGGTCATCTTGCCCAAGCCAACCTATCAATTCAGCTAACTCACCCATACTTTGCATCATATCGCTCACCGATCATGTCGGCTTTCCCACACCATCGCCCCGCCGGGTCCACATGCCCAACTTCGTATGATATAAGTCCATCTCTGCAAAGTTGCCATACTTAGCCAAATTCTCGAATTTCGGTTTTTCAACTCCTTCGTTGGCTCGTCACGCTAGTGCCCAGAGCACCTTTAACCAAGTGCCCCTGCTCATCGCTCTCCTCCTACTCGTCCCATCATTGCAACGCAACACTGTAACCAACATGCCTGCTCACTAACTCATCGCTTTCCTGGCTTGTCGTGTTTAACTAGGAGCATCCAACTCATCACACATTGCATCTGTGACTTGTGGGCTTGACATACTCCCCCACTCTAAATATTTTTCGTCCTTGACAATTCTCCCCACACCTCAGCAAACTCTATCACCAAGATAGTTCAATCCATTGTCACAAAGTGCTACTAGCTTTAACATCCAAAGATGCTCATGCTCCCTGCCTCTGCTCCAATATCATAAAGCATCAGTTGATGCCCTCATAAATAGGAAGTCTCCTCAATCCATGACTTTAGTCAGTCCATATATTGAAAACATCCCTGCAGCATATATATCACAACTATCTCCATCATGTATCGTGAATCATTTGAATCTTTGCATAATACTCCATCCAACACAACATTGTAGTCGAAACCAAGACATCTATCTGACATGAAGCTCAATGGTACAAATGGGTGCTTTCCATCTAAGACAAGATATTTGTCATCTCCTAAGTGCTTTGTTTACAAAATTTTGGACAAACAGGTGATTTCCATCACTGGGATGATGGAATTGCATTCACTAGTATTAATAGTGAATAGACGAATACAATTTTCACCTTGTGTCATTACAAATTGGTTGCGAGGAGTGTTAATGGGACACCTTGGACATGAAAAATTCTCAATCGGCATGAGGATCGATAAAATTTAGGCATGAATGATTATGTAGGAGAGCAATCACAGGTCTTAGGAGGAAGATGGCCTATTTATGTTGATCTTGCTGCATATAAAGGCATATGTATTCCTTCCTTCAGAGTGTTCTTCTTACAGTTGTCTTCTCTTAAATGACTTGGTGAGGGCATTGACAGGAGGGAAATAATAGGAGGGAAATGACAGGAGGTTATGCCAGAGTGGTGGACAGAAGTTGTGGAATTCTTGTTCAAATTACTCATGGGGAGGATAAACATTCTTAAACCTAAATTTGAGATATTGGAGAGTGACAGGGTAGCCAACATAGCACACACAAATGTCAAGCTTGAAATTATGGAGGTGAGGGTGGATAGGAAGATAATCAAGATGGAGGTTGACCTATTGTATAATAATTATGAACTTGTATGTGGTATTTAAAGCCTACAATATTTTAGTAGGAAGGACATACTTTGGTCCTAGTGGGAAACATACGATCTCCAACAATGGCGCGACTTATGCAGGGACAAGAAAAGGTAAAGAATTATACCACAAGGAAGTTAGTCCATCAAAGCCTTATTAACTATGTTATGTATGTATTGCAAATATATTTTTCTTTTAGGGAAAGTTTTCAGGTCATATGGGAAATATCAGTGTAAAATCTTAGCTTATAAGGCCCGTCAAGGTAAAAAAGTATTGCTATGCTTATACTGGAATGTAGAAGAAGCTAAGACTACTGAAGAAAGTTTTTCTATTTTTTTGTAAATGGTTCTAGCCATGTAATCCAATGTTGAAAAATGCAACAATAAATTCTCAATTTGATTTTTCCTTGATTAAATTGAAAAAATTCGAATTTCCACATCAGCACACAACCTGGATGATGTTAACTTGTGTGACATGGCTTGTTGATCCAAATGGAAATTGGTATCCACCCATGATATTCATCGACCATTGGTATTTATTCACACATCGAACATACCCATGGTATTGTGAGTGGCATCCACCCATGGTATTCATCCACCCAAGGTATTTATCCACCCAAGGTATTTATCCACCCATGGAATATACCCATCATGTTGTAAGTGGCATCCACCCATGTTATTCATTCACTCATGGTATTGTAAGCGAGATCCACCCATGGTATCTACCCACCCATGGAATTTACTTGTGGTATTATAACTAAAAAAACTATAAGTAACAAGTCACATTTGTGAAAGAACATATTGTCCACCACAATGTAGCTTTTATAGTTATTCTCTATTTTAATAAAAAGTTACTTGGTGGTTTTGTTTAATGTTTGTTCTCCTATTTTATTTTGACATTTCAATTTTTTTATATTGTGGGGGGTTCTCCCCAAGATCCATTTCAATTTTTTAGATATTGGGGGCCTCCCCCAAGATTTGAATCAGTGGTATCAGATTCAAGTTACGACTCTGTGGGAATGAGGGTTTGACACATATTTCAGTTTCAAAATTTTGCAGAAATATTTAACAAAATTCATGCATGTTCTATGACCTCCACATAGCACTTTCTTGGGCAAAGAAAGAAGATTTTTTTGTTTCATTTTTTTGCAGGATTTTTTTGGGCGGAAAGTTTGTAGATTAGATCTCAATATTTTGGTGTAAAATTTACAAAAAAAAGACACATGGATTCCTTGCGAAAAAATAATGAAATTCAAAAAAACAATCAGTCGAATCAGAGTCTATACGAGGGAGATATCGCTAATTTAAAATCAATTGTGTTGCAAAGAAATTTCTGACGACAATTTGTGGACGATGAATCTCCTATCATTTTGTACAGTTTTTGTGCAGAGTTTCAAAAATATGATTGCATATCTGAGATCCTACTGAAAAATCAACCAATTTCAAAAAAAAAATGGTCGAACCAGAGTTTGGATGAGGGAGATATTGCTGATTTAAAATTAGTTTTTTCAGAACTTTTTGAGGGCAGGACAGTTGCAACGCGAATATGAGTTTCTAGAGTGTCCGGATAGGTATTTCAACCATATAAGAAGATGCAGAATGGTCCTTCTGTTTCCAAAAGTAGGTTATAATAATGATTCTGAGTTATATTGACTGATTTATGCCAATTTTAAATTAGTTTTTATATCTGGAGAAACATTCAGAGTGGGTTTCCTTTGGAGACATGGCCTCCCACCCTGCTTTAGTAGGCACTTGCTTCACATTAATTGGTTTCAACATATTAGCATCTAGCTTGGCTTCTTTGAAGGTGTTCCCTCACACCCTAGGCTATGTAGGCACCTACTACTTCATCAACTGTCAGCATCACGGTTATGGGTCAACCTCACAAAATCCTTGTCATCGAAGTCCATTTGCTAGGCCTCACATTTTTAGTATCACAATTGGTCATAAGAAATAAAAGGTATTTCTATCCTTAGATCTCTTTTTGTCATAGTTATGGGTGATCCACAAACCCACACTTCATCAAAATCCATTTTCTAAGCCACACATTGTTAGTATCACAGTTGGTCACAAGCATTACATGGTATCTCTATCATTGGATCTCCTTTCATCATGGTTATGGATTAACCACATAAAACCCTTCTCTTCAGTGACTCTTCATATTCAACAAATACTTCTTAGGAGGGAAATTTACGCACTAGGGACCATTTCTTCTTAAATAGGGAGGAATGATTGGAATGGAAATTGGTATCCACCCATGAAATTCATTGAACCATGGTATTTATCCACTCATGGAATATACCCATGATATTGTAAATGGCATCCACCCATCATATTCATCCACCCATGGAATTTAGACATTGTATTATAAGTGGCATCCACCCGTGGTATTCATTCACCCATGGTATTTACCCATGGTATTATAAGTGAGATCCACCCATGGTATTCAATCACCCATGGTATCTACCCACCCATGGAATTTACTTGTGGTATTATAACTAAAAAAAACCTATAAGTAACAAGTCACATTTTGTAAAAGGACATATTGTCCACCGCAATGTAAATTTTACAATTATTCTTTATTTTAATAGAAAGTTCCTTAGTGGTTTTGTTTAATGTGTGCTCTCTTATTTTCTTCTGACATTTCAATTTTTTAGATCTTGGGGGTCTCCCCCCCAAGATCCATTTCAATTTTTTAGATATTGGGGGCCTCCTCCCAAGATCTGGATCACTTGTGTCACCCAATTTACTCAGGAAATTCGAGTTGGAGGAGTTAGAGTTTAGTTCATCATCTGTAATTTCTAATTTGTAGCAATCAAGGTCAATTATCTCAGGTTGTTTTCAGTTAAACTAGTTCCAACCTTTGGAGGAACTAGTGGAAGGTCAGTTAAGCAGTTAGACTTTAGTCAAACTCAGTGATCATCCAGTTAATTGATCAATCAACCCAAAATAGATTTCACATGCAGAGAATTTGAGTTAACCAGTTGAGGTGGAGATTCCAAGGTAGTGTAACATCAGTTATAGAGTAGTCTTGAGTGTACAGGTGTTGCATGAAGTTATATGATCAACCTAAGGAATTGCGCAATTCAATTAGAGGTATTTCCTAAATAATGTGGCTAATTCCTCAAGGAAATGTGATAGGAAATAAGATCTCAAGCCGAGGAAAAATTTGACTAAGTGTGTGTCAGAGACCTTTAGTGAGACAGAGATAGGTTATGCATTTGTAGGGTGTGATCAATTCAGAAAAGAAATTGTAATATATCTCTATTCATTTGATTAATGCAAGTAGGCATTGGAGTTTTTAACAAATTTCTTTCCATAGATAAAAGTACTTGTTGCGTGTGTGTTATTTCTTCATGCATGTATGATATTTTTGTTCTAAATTGTGAATTAATACCCGCAAAGCAGTAGAGTAGGTTTGTGTCTTGTGATTTTGATTAAAAATTCATGAGAAGTTTCAAATATACAACCTAATTTCTACTTGGTATCAGAGTAGGATTCACATTAGAGAAGAAAATTCGAAGTCATTTCTCAAAGGTTCGAATTTGAAGATCAGCGTAGCAGGATTTCTTCAGAGCTGAGAATATGGCCTTCAATGGAAGGCTAGAGTATGACTTGGAAGGCACCTCAATTCTTTTTGCATGGGAGGATTGCATGGAGGCAGTATTGGATGAAAATGGATTGCTTGAATATGTCAAGACAAATATTTCAAGACCACCACAAATTGATGCCCAAGATCTTGCACAATGGAAAAAATATGTAGCCAAGGCGAGGATAATAATATTAGAGGGTGTATGAGATCATATTTTCTCGAATCTCCATGGAAAATAAACTTCATTTGAAATGTGGGAAGCACTAAGATTTTTTTTTGAGAATAATAGTGACCATAGGAAGCTAACGCTCAAGGATAAAATTCGAAGTATTAAGATGCAGAAAAATGAAACTATACCACAATATTTGAGCAGGTTCACACAATGTCGTGATGAACTAGGCAGGGTTTGTGTTACTTCCCATGTAGATGACTTGGTAAGACTAACCCTTCTAGGCCTTCTCAAGATTTAGCATAGATATCAAGATTCTATGAATGGGAGGGAGAAACTGTTGAATTGGGAATGCTTAGGTTCAATTTGGTACAGGAGGAAATAAGGTGGAATAATAGAGAGTGACTTCATCCAAGGGTGAGGATGAAGAAAAAATTGCATTGAATGAAAAGGAAAAGAAGGGAAAAGGGAAGAAATCCCAATCCAAACCAAAATATAGTCAAGGGGGCAAGAAGAAAGATTTGTCAAAAATTAAATGCTTCCATTGTCACGAATTCGAGCACTATGCCACAAAGTGTCCACACAAGAAGACAAGCAAAACTATCTTAGGAGGAGTAGTAGGCGAAGCTTTGGCTTCACAATTTGAGCTTGAATTTACGCTCATTGCATGCATGACCAACACAGTGATGGGGAGTGTGTGGTACTTGGAGTCAGGTTCATCATTCCACATGACAGGGTGTAGATATTTTTCCATTGACCTGGAGGAGAAATATTTGTAGATGCACATCGATATGGGGGACAATGGAAGGTATAGCATGATCGAGATTGGTACAATCACCTTTTAGAGGGAGTCAGGAGCCCCCCTCAGGCTCCAAGATGTCATGTTCATTTTAGGCCTAAAGAAAAATCCATTTCTATTGCAGTTTTGGAAGAACGTGGTTATCATGTGATATTCAGAAAATGAAAGGCATTCTTGAGACACATAACCATGGGAGGTGAATATTGGGGTTCGTGTGAAGAACATGTACAAGATAGATGTGGAGGATTGTGTTGAATTGAGCACAAAGGTAGAGAAGGTGCAAAGGTACAATGTTAGTGAACTTTGGCATAAAATACTTGGCCATTTGCATCATGGCACTTTGAAAATCATTGACTTGAAACGATCATATTTTAAATTGAAGTAGACTTGATTAATGCCAACAATGAACTAAATGTTAACTTAAAATGCTTTAACCATGAGAACTATTTGAAAGAAAAGACTTTACGACAGATGAGAAACATAAGAAATATGTAAATGGAAGTGAAAAAAAAAACACAATGATACTAGATAACAAGATTGATTACGGAGTTCGTCCCTGATGGAACACATCTCCAGGTCCGCTTTCAAGATGGGCGACTGCTTAACATTTTAAATCATCCTTATGCCTGATAAAGATGCACCTTTTAGATTTACTATCCAACTTTGTTCTTTTCTCATTTGGAACATGTACATATGCATCACATCCAAATACCCTTAGATGTGAAAGAGAAGGTTTCTTACCATTTCGTCCCACTTGTGGAGTCTTATCTTCCAACGCTGATGAAGGTGATTTGTTGACTAGGTAACATGCAGTCTCCACCAACTATTCTCAGAATTTATGTCCTAACCCAACACCACTAAGCATGCTTCTTGCATTTTCCATCAACGTCTTGTTCATTCTTTTTGCAACTCCATTTTGTTGAGGTGTGTATGGAGTAGTATTTTGTCGTGCTATTCCACACTTCTTACAGAACTCTTCAAATTCCTTATTACAAAATCTCCAACTTTATTTGTCCTAAACATCTTTATCTTCTTCTCTATCTGGTTTTCCAATAGAGCCTTAAATTCTTTAAGCCTGTCAAAGACTTCAGATTTCTTCCTGCGGAAATATATCCATGTATTCCTTCAGAACTCATCTATAAATGATACATAGTACATAGACTTACCCAGTGATGGAACGGACACAACTCCAAAGACATCATTGTGCACAAGCTCTAATATTCGTTTCACCCTCTTAGCACCAGAGGGGAAACTCACCTGATTTTGTTTCCCATATACACAATTTTCACATAAATTAAAATATAGAGAGGAAAAATACCTTCTACCATACCATTACCATGAAGCATTCAAAGGCCCTTCTCTACAATATTTCCAAGACTTTGATGCTTTCTCTAGAGACCACTAGATTTTCTGCTCCACTTTCAAGAATCACATAACTGTTGCATCCATCAATAACAGTGCTACCTTGAAGCTTGTATAGAGTTCCAATCCTAACTCCTTGCATAAATACAAGTGCTCCCAAAACCATCTTGCAGGTATATTTCTCGAACATTGTTTTTACACCTGCATCATCCAACTTGCTTACAAAAATTAGATTTTTGGCCAATGCAAGAATATGCAGAACACCCAGAAGTGTTTTAATCCTTCTACCTCGCAAATTCAAATTGAGTTTTCCGCAATCGCTCATTCTATCCTTCCCATCATCCCCTAAGAAGATGTCATGACCATCATATTTCTCATACTCGCAGAACCATTCCCTATGGGGAGTGAATTGAAAGGATGCACCTGAGTAAATGAACGATGCCTCATGTTCTACATGTGTAGTTGAAGAAGAAGCCAATTACACATCCCCACCTTCATATGAGGTGGTTTTAACCTTTTTAAAAGGAGCATCATCAGATCCCTTTCCTTTCTCAGGAGCTTTAGATTTACAGTCCCTTTTAAAGTGCCCTTCCTTTCTGCATTTCGAGCACACCTTTATAGTTTTTCCAACAGATTTAGATCTCCCTCTAGATTTAGATCTCCCGCTCGAGGAATTATTGTTTCTTTTGTTTTGGGACCGTCCTCGTATAGAAAGGGAATCACCATTCTGTCCCTCCATATTTTTCCATCTCATCTCCTCTGACAACAAGGATGAGACTATTTCATCAAATTGAAAGGCAATTTCATTGCTACCTATTGCAAGAACTAGACTATCCCATGAATCTGGTAGAGAACACAACAAACTGATGTACTTATCTTCATCTGAAATTTTAATATCAACAGATAATAATTGACTTACCATAGTATTAAATTTTTTTAGATGCTCTATGACCGAGTCTCCATCTTTCATCCTCGGGTTATGCAACGTTTTCCATAAGAATAGTTTATTCACTAGAGACTTCTATTGGTACAAATTCCTTAACTTATTCCACAAAGCCTTTATTGAAGCTTCCCTTGATACATTCAAAAATATTGAATCTGAGGCACACAATCATATTTTTCTCTTTTCCTTCTAATCCAACATTGCATAGTCTTTAGTCAACATTGTTGTTGGTTTTGGATCTGCTATGATCCACTAATCTTTATCCACCAATAGATCCTCCATATTGAGTTTCCACAACTCAAAACTCCGACCATTAAATTTCTCGATCTCTATCTTTCCACTGATCACCATCTTCTTTCACCACAAGAATCGGTCTCGCATATCTCCCACTGAACAAGGTCTACCAGAGGCCTGAGAAAAACTCCTCAGCAGTAAAGGCATTCCCTTGAAGCCAAAAAAAATCTGAAACCAAAGGTAGGTTTTAACCTCGTATAGAAATTACCTGCATATGAATTCTAAGGAACAAAAAATAAATAATGGCGAGAACATAAAACATAAAATAAACATGCACAAAGATTTTCCCTTAGATCGCAAAATCAGGACTACCAGATTGATTTCTCATTATATTCCTTTCAATGTTACAATAAACATATATACATGCTGAAGCATCCATAAACCCCAATCCATTAACTCTGGATTAGAACATAATTGTAGTTCCTTGACTGGATCTATAAAATACCATGGAAAAAAAACCATCATGCCCAAAACCATGTGCGGAATCCATGCACAAAACCATAGGTAGGTTTGCCCACCTAATATAGGGTCAAAAAAAATTTCCCAGGGCGTTGCCCCAGACCCCATGCACGGGGTCTACCACACCCCTGCGTGTGGGGTAGTCGTGGAAAGAATATAACACACACCCCACATGCTTAATGTTCCATAGTCTTCCACATCTAATTTGTAGAGATTCTTCACTCGAACCCCAATCTGCTTCACTTATCCCATGGAAATGTGTCTTAAGAAGGCCTTCCTTTTGTTTAATATCACATCATAGCAACTCCCTTCCAACAACGTTACAAAAAAAAAGTATTCTTCAAAATCGGTACATACATCGCATCTTTAAACTTGAGAGGGGATCTAGACTCCCTATGAAAAGTAACCATACCAATTCTATTTTCACTATACCTTCCATCATCTCCGATCTCGATGTGCATTTGGAGATTCTTCTCCTCCAAGTCACTGAAAATTATTTGTTTCCCATCATGTGGAATGAGGCATCCTATCGAGATACCACACACTACACATCACTATACTCACCATGCATGTAATGAGAGAAAACTCAAGTTCAAACAATGAAGCCAAGGCTTCACCCGCTTCTCCTCCTGCGGTCTTCTTTCTTGCCTTCTTGTGCCATTTCATAACATAGTGTCCTAGTTCATGATAGTGAAAGTGTTAGGATATTCCGACACATAGGAATAGTTAAGTATAACTTGGTCTAGTATAGAGTTAGGTAAAGTGTGTTTCTTTACTATGTACTTTTGTAATTTACAATCCGACGGTCACGATATGTAGTGATTCGACAGTTCATTCTCTCCTCGGTATTATCGACACTTGATCCGTGGCTTAATACCCGATTGGTCCATGATCTCTATTTAAAGAGCATGGAGGGTCATTTGTAGGTTAACTATTCATGAGAGAAGCTTGTGTAATTTTTCATTCTTTTATTAATAAATTGCCTGAAGTGGCCGTGTTGGCTGAGGCCGTGGACTGTTTCCCTCTTTGAGGGTTTTAACCACGTCAAAATACTGGTGTATTGATCTATGATTTGTTTTTGAGTGGTGTCCTTTGGTGTTCTGTCTGAGGAACTTACCTTGTAAATTCCTACATGGTATCAGAGTTATTTTAGGGTCGCGTCTGTTGGTGATCCAAATCTGAAGCCGGTATAACTGCATCCGACTGTCGTTTCCTAGATCTACTGTTTCTGACTGCTTTTAGGCCGAGAGGATTGCTCTGTTGTGTTAGGAGAATCTGTTCCAGTGAGGAACCCCTTTCGTTTCATGCGAAAAGGGTTCTGGTAGCCCTAGCTACGACATTTTTTAGATCTGGAGGTATACAGTGTTTATTTGCAGTTTCTAGTTATTTTTCTCTCTGTTTATTATTTCAGTTTATTTAGCTTCCTTTTTATTACCAGATCTATACCTTTTATTTCTGTGTATGCTCTTTGCCCTACGACTCGGTGCGATCTAGGCAAATCAGAAATAGAGAGGAATGATTTTTCTCATGTGTATGCTCTTTTCCGCCGCGCCTTAGTGTGATCTCAGAAAATCAAAAACATTGAGAAAAATATTTAGTTTCCGGGTAAAGCTGACTTTAAGCCGTAAGGTTTGTTTTTTTTGTATGTCCATGTTGGGTTTTGTGTTTTTTGTTTTGTAGGGAGAAAAAGAGCTTTCTCAAGAAAGCACGCAACCCAAAGCTTCAGTGACTAAAAAAGAAACAACCCCCCCCTCTCTCTCTCTAAAACTTTTTGTTTAGCTCACTTGGTTCAAAGCTAACTTATGAGAGTAGAGGTCTTGAGTTCAAGTCTCCTTTTTGTTGGGAAGTGGGTGTTTTTTGAATTTCCGCACATTCCCACTCTTCGTCGGCGCCTTCATCAACTTTTTTTCAAAATGCCATAACTTCTTCATCTGGAAGCCGTTTTCAGAGCCATTTTTTTTGAACCAGCCTAAGTTTTTGAGATCTTTCCATTGGAACACTTAGTTTCAGCATATATAGCTTTATTTTTTGTTAAAATGGAAAGTCCATGCCAAGTTATTCTTGACAGCACCAACTACTTCCAATGGTGGTCCTATATTGTGGATTTACTTAGAAGTAAAAGGTCTTTACAAAATAGCCTCAGGCCAAGAAACCAAACCGAAAGATGAAGATAAGGCAGCTAAATAGGAAAATAGGCAAGATCAAGCACGTAGGTTGATAGGGATGCCTATTTCTCTAGATCTTAGATTCCATATAGCAGAACTTGATACTCCTGATGAAGCAATGAAGCAAATTACTAAAGTTTTTGGAATAAAAAATGAACTTAGAGCCCATCAACTTGAAAATGAGTTTCTTACATTGGACCCCAATAATTTTTCTTGCATTGAAGATTTTTTGTCCAAGTTCA
>APFE030793705.1:31877-59668 GCA_000404065.3 Pinus taeda
AAAATACTGGTGTATTGATCTGTGATCTGTTTGTGAGCGGTGTCCTTTGGTGTTCTGTCTGAGGAACTTACCCTGTAAATTCCTACAGAAAGTACTTGATTTGTACAAGTATTTCTTCTTGCCCCCTTGACTTGAATCAGCTTAGGATTGGGATTTATATGCTTTCCCCTTTTTTACTTTTCTAGATGAGGCACATTTCTCCTCATCCTAACCCTTGGATGAGGTCCTGTCTCTGGTGCTCCGCCTTATCTCCTCCTGTACCAAATTGGACCAGAGGCATTCCTAATTTGTTAAATTCTTCCTCCCATTCACTGAATCCTGGTAGTTGTGTTATCACTTGGGAAGGCCTGGAATGGCTAGGCTCACCAAATCATCCTCTGCTACAGTAACACCAATTTGACCAAGTTCATCACAACATTGTGTGAACTTGATTACTTTTTTATTGTGTCACCCTTTTGCATCTTGATATTCTGAAGCTTGTCCTTCAGTGCAAGCTTCCTGTGGTCACTGCTATTATGGAAAAAAATAATTAAGGGATTACCACATTGCATATGGAGTCTCTTTCCCATGGATATTTGAGACAATATGGTCTTGAACTCCCTCCAATATGATCCTCCTCACCTTTTCTACACACTTCTTCCATTATGCTAGATATTGAGCATCAAATGTTGGAATCTTCGAGATATCATTACCTATGAATTCCTTCAGCCCATTATCTTCCAACACTGCCTACATCCCATCCTCCCAAGCAACATAGTTTGAGCTATCTTAAAGGGCATACTTGAGTCTCAATCCATAGAAAGCTACTTTGTGAGCTCTATAGAATTGATCCTGTAAATTTGATCCAACTGCAAAGAAAACTTCAAATTCTATTTTCTATTGTGATTACTACTTATGAAATTTACTATATCACAAGACTAGAAGATACTCTACTCATCTACGGAAATAAAATCACAATGAGAATATAAATCATTAACATGCATCAAGATTTAACACACATACATAGATACTTATCTAGGGGAAAGAAATTGCTCAAAAACCTTACTATCTGTATTGCATTAATAAAAATTAGAGATGAAATACAATGCTTTTTCAATCCTGAGCAACCCCTACCTAGTATAATCTATCTCACTGCCTCACAGACTGGCTCAAGCCAATACTTAGCCAATTTCTCATCCTAAAAAAATCCTATTTCCTTGTCCTATTTGATGAGGAATTACCCCCCTATTAATTAGGAAAATTACTCATTGATAATTGTGTAGTTCCTTTAGGCCATTCTTTGATTGCATGCACCGCCTGTACAACTTGGAGAATTTTACAACTGATAGTATAGTGCCCATGAACTCCAATCTCAACTAGGTAAATCAAATTATTTTCATGCATAACTTTATTTGGGTTGATTAATCAGTTAAATGGATGATCACTTAGTGTAAAAACATTATACACCCTTGATTGAAACTCCACCAGTTCTACTAACAGTGAGAACTAGTTACACTGACTATAACTCAAATTAACTGAAATATATTGCTACAAATTAGCAATCAATCATGTAGAATTGAAATCAACTGTATCCAAGGAATATCAGAGCTCTTGTTTCAATCCCAAAGTTTCATTTCCTTTCAGATAACACTAAACAATTATTTTTTATAATATTATTTATAATGTTTGGGTAAGCATAATGCCAACATACATTACTAAAGTCAATGGGAGAAAGATATGAATTAGTTTTGTAAATACCATTAGTTTTCATTCCTTTCAAAAACTTGACAGGTTCCTAACTTGTTAAGGGCCATATTTGTGTTTTTAAATCAACGGATGATAATATTATGTAATCATTAGTGATTCTAATTGACAAGGTTTGTTTTCACTAGAAGGGAATTATGAGAATCCACATTTCATAATTGATATGAAAATATTTCTATATTTGGCATCATTCATGAATATTTTTCATGTATTTGCAACACGATCTTAACTTGTGATTTTTCCCATTCCTAATGCAATTTATTTGCAAGCTTTCTTTGGCATCTATGACTCTGGGAGCTTGTTTTCCTTCATTTGTCACTTAAGGAATCAATGTTTCTTATGCCATTTTGTTTTTTTAATCTTTTGGAGACTCACAATCACTCCATTCAATTTCAAAAAAAAAAATCATTTGGATCATACCAATGTGTATGGTGGCATAACCTCTTAGAAGAATGTTTGCAAGGATAATTTTAGTTGGTGTTACACATCATTTTGTCACTGTCCTTGTACTCCCCATTCCATGATCCTAGAGGACCTCTACATTGAACCCTACATGCTTCCCCATCATGAAGAAACTCCCATAATGTCCCTCTTCATGAAGAGAACAATTCCATTTTGTATCATTTCCCAAGAATCTCCCTTTTTTTCCCCACTTTACAAGACCACTGCTAATGAAATGTTTCCTCCTAACGCCGATTTGCAGAGATTAAAACTAAGACTAGCACAGTACAATGCTACTGAGCCTTTTTTTAGTCACATTGATCCTCTTTTGGCAAGTTTTTTAAATATGGAGTCAAAGCTTCCAGGTCTAGAAGCTTCGTAACGGAAGTCTGGTAAATGGTTGGGCTGGATGGAGTTACGGAAGTCAATTTGGGATCCTTTCCCCTATTAGGATGGAACCAATCAAAGAGGTAAGGCCTTCTCCCGTGATAATAGGAACCATCTCCTCTCCATCCAAGCTATATAAACCCCTCCTTTTACAAGCTAAAATAGTTATAGTCTTAGTTTTTTTGCATCTTGAATAATCAGGAAGACATCTAGAGCTTTTAGCTCTCTAGTTTATGCTTGAGGGAGAATAGTGTGTTTGGTTTGGTTTGAGAATAAAGGGAAGAAGTCTTAAAAATTCCATTGTTAGTACTATCCATGAGATTCTAGCAGAAGTGTGGGAACCCGGATATGTCAGAGGAGAGCAACAACATCAAGGCATTGGTTGTAATCTATTTCTGAACTTATATGAATACAACTATTGATTGAATTCCGATATTAAAGTGTTATCTTACATTTTATGTCTTAACGTTCCTTGACCTGTTAAGTAGCTTTAATGCAATTTGTATGCTATCATGTTTGTTGTTGTTGTTTGTTTGCTTGTTTCGGGTATTCTAAGGAAGAAAATGAAAAGTAGTTGGAGTAAGGAAGCAAGATCATCGCCAAGTGGAATAAAGTTCTAAGAGGTAGGCCCTCTTATTTGATTATAGCTTAAGGAAGTTTTCCATAGATTGTTTGTTTGTGTATAGACCTGCTCTCTCGGGCTAGAGGAATTGTTTGTGTCTGCACTGAGAATTTACCTACACCACAAATTGGTGACTCTGTTGGGGATTGAGAATATGTGTCGAGAGATGTACTCGAAACAGAGAAACAAGGCACTATTCATGTTTGCGTCAATCACCATGATCTCAATCGTTCATGTCCAAAGGATAATTACCTCACCCCCTTCATTGACCAGATCATTGATGAATGTGTTGGGAGTGAATTATTTTCCTTTAGGGACACTTTTTCTAGTTACAACCAGATAAACATTGCGTCGGTTGATGAAGATAAGACAACCTTTATATAGCTGTGGGTAACCATGTTGGGCATGGAATCTCCCCAAGGCATGTTTTGGGGCTTAAAGCCCAAGTTTTGACTGAATATTGTTGTAAAGCTCCGTGAATTATGGGCGCGGGGTGAGAAAAATATGATAAGAGTCATAGGGGTATCCACCATAGTTTTGTAATGTAATGTTGGCTGCATAGACCTACCCATGATCCGTGGGCCATGGGATTATATAAATAGAGCGACTTTCTAAGTGTAAAAGATAAATATAATAGAACTAATAAGAATAGGATCATGAGAAGGCTAAGTGATTAAGTAAAAGTGTAACGTGTGTCTGTGGGTTGTAGAGTAGGAGAAGGCTTTCTAGCTGAGTGCACATAGGCCTAGTAATCCGTATTTGAGTACGCAGACCCCTGCAGCTGAGTGCGCAGGGCAAGTTGAGTCTATAATTGTGGAAAGAATCAATAAAGAGAAGTTTGTCTATAATTCTGCGTATCTAGTCTGGTGTATTGCATGAATGAATGTAATTTACAAGTATATTGTTTATTTACTACCTGAACCTGTATGAAGGTTTTATGTCGTTAAGTATAACTTAAAGGACTCAAGTAGGCAAAGATAATTAACTTATTGGAATATAAGTAAGGTCTTGGGTAATAATGTAGAGCGCGTCCCACAACCCCTGGGTAGGGCTGTGCGAAGGCATTATATCAGGCCGTGAGGAATGGGAAAGTGCACGAAGCAACCTGCGCACAAGGACAAACCTCAGACTAGTCGAACTCATCAGACATCTCCAAGATGCAAAAACCTAGTTCTAGCACCCTCCCATACTACTTTGGGTGAGACCTCAGTCCACGCTCCATAGACTATTGCTGAAAGGGCTAGTAGTACTGGGATTTGTTTGGCTAATTAACTTTGAACCTAGGTCAGGCCCCAACAAGCCAACAAATGGTTCCGTTGCTCATATCGTGATCTGCATAGAGATGTTTGATGTCGTATCACTAGAATCCGATGAAGAAAGGAATTGAAGTGTGGTTGGACAGAAATATTCACATGTTCGCGGTGCAAGAAAATAGGAATCTGTGATTATCAAAGGAAGAGTGGTTAGATTTCTACTTATATATGGAAGTCCACAAAATTTTCTTTACATCCTTCCCTACTGAGTTGTATGAGTGGATCGCGAGGCTATAAGATAGCCAAGGAAGGTGTAAACTGACAAACCTATTATGTGGACTCCAAAATTGGTGCACAGACTAAAAGCATTAGAATATAAGATCATGCACACTGTCGGTCACTGACTGGATCGAAACATAGGACATTTCATCACTGAATTCATGGTACATAAATCAGTCAGCTATAGCAAGGTAGAACGACACTTCCTCAAGGGACCACAAGGTAAGTACGTTAAATATTTGAACACTTGGATTAAAATTCTACTGTGTGAAAAGCAGGTTATGTGAATAAATTGATGTTTGGGGCTACGCGGAGTGGGAGGATCTATAGAAATGAAGGTAACACAAAACTAGAAACTAGCCCCTTGATTTCACCTCTACGAGGAGGCGAAGAAGAGCTCATGAAGATTTCACCAAGAAGTGCGATCAATCTGATAAAGCAGAGAATTCCGCAGATACCACCCCCACCCACACCACCACCAATTTCACCATCTTCACCCCCAACTTCGCCCATACCACCTCCACCACCACTGTGAAGTAGTATGGCCAGAGCGATAAAGCTACCAGTGTTCAAGAGAGTAGGGAATGAAGATCCATACCAATTTTGGTTTGTGGTAAAAGCTATATGGGAAGAACATGGTGTCATGGGCGACAATATAAAGAACGTAACATTGGTCAGTGATTTGCAGGATTGCGCACTGACCTGGTACATTAAGCATTCCAATTGCATCTGAATGTGGGGATAGTGGATATCCAATTTGTGCTAAAAAATGAATTTAGCAGGCCAAAATCGAAGGCACAGTCGATAATTGGATTCAAGGAAATCACCATGCTACTAGGAAAAACCCCATGGGAGTTGGATCAAAGACTCAAGTGCACAATTTGTGAAGCCAAAATGACCTTAATAGATGGGCAACACCATGAATGGTTTGTAGCCTTGTTAACACCGCATCTATGGAACGCGTTTTCGCAACAAAGGCTAACCACTCAGGCTGGGGCTTTGGAGGTCGCGATGAGATTGCACGAGACTCTGATACAATATCCTAACTTGGGAGTCCAGCAGATTCACGCACAGTTGAAAAAAATTGTGCCTTGAGATGCAGAGTTTGAAACAAGACAGGACATCTCTTCTAGAAGTGTGCGATGAGGTATGGTGCGTAAAGTGCAAGGGCTAGGGCCACGACAAGGACCACTTCCCAGTGTTCACAAATTACCTCGGAAGAGGAGGACCAATGCCATTAAGGCCGGAGGCACAAGTAGGACCAAGCACAGCGCCTGCATTATGGTGCATGATTTGTTAGATAGGAGGAAAACATGCTACAGATAACTATCATCTACTACATAAGTATGCATAGAATTCCCAGCAGTTGTTCTGTAATTTCTGCAGGTCAGTAGGCTAGGATGAGTGCACCTGTATAAGTTATGAACTGATGATGGATCAGACTCCTACCTATATAGTTTAAGCTGAAACACGACCCCTCGATCAAAACGCAGGAATGGTGTGCACTGGATTTTAGGGGCGCGAACAAGGTCGAGGTGGAATGGGACCAGGAAGAGGTCGCTAACAGCTGATATGTTACAATTGCAGAGGGTTGGGGCATTATGCCTGTGATTTTACAAATCCAGTGAGACCCTCATGCTTATATTGTACACATTTTGATCATGGGATGGAGCACTGTACCACACTGATAGTGAGGTTGCATGATAAAGGAGCACTCAAGCCTCCCCTGACTCAGAACCTACAAATGATGAGGTCTGAACCACGCAAGGAATACCCTAATGTAGATATTGTGCTATGGAGTGGTATTATGACAGGGGATGACAAAGGCAAGTAGCTTGAAGAAAGGACCTGGGTTCGCAAGGCTCCAACAAAGGAACTAGAATTTGATTTGGAGCGTGCTAAGGAGACATTCATGGAAGCTAAGAGGAGATTCGCAGATGCCTCTGCTTCAGGAAGTAAAGATATACTGAAGTTGGAAATGGGCCCATTGATGCTCACTACATTCTTGGAGACATGCATGAAGTTGCTGCATGATAACAAGGCTGTGAAGTGACTGCAAAAACTCATAACTAGATGTGCTGGGACCGCGCCAGGAGAACCGCGCGTAGTCTAGAAGCTTGGGAAGCACACGATGTGAACAGGAAGGGAGATGAGATTAACCACACAGATCGGGGAATATGAGAAGGATCAAGTGATTCTAGATTTAGGATCGAACACAAATGTCCTGCTAAATCAAACATGGGAGTGCATGGGCAAGCCTGCGTTGCAATAGTCTCCTATCCAACTCTGAATGGAAAACCAACAAAAGATCCTACCTATGGGGAGATTGAAGGGAATCACAGTAGATATCGAAGGAGCGAGCTAGCAGATTTTGAAGTGATAGAGATTGTTGATGATAGTAATCCCTACCCCGCACTACTGTGAATAGATTGGGCCACTGACATGAACGGAGTGATAAATCTAAAGAAGTGCAAGATGATTTTTGAGAAAAAGTCACTACACATAGTGGTGCCTTTAGACCCTATGGAAGGATCACACTACACAGAGCCAGTGTGCGACTACGACATCGACGATGATCTAGACTATATATACAAGATAACTGTGTGCAAGAAATACTAAGCAAATCCAACTGCGGATGGCCGAATCTCGTGGGAACACGAAAGCTCCTGTACATCAGATTCTGATGAAGAGATAGAATGAAGGTAGAATTGGTTACACGAGGTAACCACTCTCAACTGTAACATGATGACAAGGTCGTTGTGCTGCATAGCAACAGAGGTAAGAGATCTACCTACGTACAATGAGTTAGGTGAAATGGAGGAGTTACTGAACAAATTTGAAGGAGAAGCGCTGAAACAACAACGTTTAGGCGCTCTAAAATGGGTACTGTGCGCTACGCCTGCAAGGTGGTGGGGTACGCACCAGAAGAGTTTTGAGAACTAGAACGACTACCAAAGGATGATGTGCCTAAGATTTGGGAAGCCTCACCTTTCCAGATGGGTACATGCATATGGTGCGAAACTTACAGGAATGCACACAATACTCACAGTAGGAGACATGATCAAGGCACAGGTGCCGGCAAGACAATGGTGCGAACGACCCCTCCGGCTAGGACCACGAAGTATAGAAAGGCCAGGTGCACAGAAGGATATACACACAGAAGCCTTTAACAAAATACGCGAAGTGCTTAACAAAGTCCACAATATGAAGTGGACTGGGTAGGACCTGTGTGTACCAGCGGTTCTATGGGCTTATAGGACCATGTGCAAGACCCTGACTGCATAGGCATCTTCAAAGCTGAAGTATGAAGAGAATGCTGTAATCCCCATGGAGCATGAAAAGCCTAGTCCACGCATGGTAGCACCAGTAGATACGATGGTTCAAAAAGCATAGAAAGAAGGGATCACATAGCTGCAAGAAGCAGAATGCATGGGACTTGAGGAAGCAATCCCATAGGGAAATTTTAGGCTCCAAGAACTTGAAAAAGAAAGGGTGTGATTAAGGAGGAAAAGTGCTTTGGTAGAAGTGGAAGTCAAGAAGCTGGAAGAAGGGATAAGGGATGATTTTCTCAATAAGAAGACCATGATGATAAAACAAGGTGCACATGATCATGCTGACAAGTTTGAGGACTATCACCGTGAATTGGTCAGTCTGATGCCTTGACTTGGACCACATATTACTAAGAGAATTAATGAGGGTGATGTGCTACAGATGATAAGGTGCGTGACACTGCCAGTAATGGTAAAATTTAGGTATTTCCCAAGAAGAATGCTGGATGACTGGAGGAAACCACACACAGGTGGCACAACCACCTGACTAGACGGGGGGGGGACAATCTTAGCGCTTCGAGAAGTTGAAAGGAAGCGTGGGACTATAAACTACTCTGCCCGAAAGATGCACAAGGTTGGAGCTTTGCGCAGAAACAAAAAGTCACATGGTTCGCAACTACACATGGGGGGCTACGCCACCATGCGGGTTGGCTAGAGAGTTACCATTGAAGTCACTACTCACTATGGGATGCTCGACTTGAGGCCAAATGAGTGTGCAGAAGTCATTTAAGACATGATTTATGGGCATGAATGAACCAGATTTGGGGGGAGTTGTTGAATTAAAATTCGAAAAGTGCTATAAAATACAAAGGGCTGCCCAACAAACAACACTTGGTCATTTGCAAATTGAGCGATTGAGAAAAGCCCTGATTGTTGTGAGCCAAGCGTTGATTGAGCCCCTAAGTTTGCGAGTGCTATATTTCTAGACAAATACGATGGAAACAATTGAGGACATTATTGAGATAACCGAAATGACCGTTGGAGAGGCCGCAGAAGCCCTAGCAGTGAGAGATGCTCCAGAAGGAGCCAGGATTGTGGCAAAAATCCTGGAATCACCATGCATTCCCAGACCCAAGAAGGACAAGCAAGCGATGGTTCCCATACGTGTCCGAATGGAACCCGCTGCTCACCAAGCTGTCAATGGGGGAGAAGGGGAAAGTCGTCACCATAGAGATTGCCGAAGAAGAAGAAGACCTGGTGGACTTAATCATCACCGAAGATGAGGATGAAGGAATGGAGGAGGAAACTGAGCCTGCGCACCTGCTAACAAAGTTGCCTACCTAAGTCCCCGCATGAAAAGGAAAGGATAAAGTGCCCAAGGACCTAGATGAGACCAAGAGCTTGCTCCAGACCCTGCTCCTCCCAAACATCATTACTTTTGAGGGCGTGCACCTGGGATGGGTTCCGAGCCTAAAACATGAAGATTGGGACCTCGCTGACCACGAGAAGTTCCCTCACCTTGAGACTAGGAACCTCATGAAGCCCAAGCAAAACACCACAGTGAGAGTGAAAGAATTAGAGCCGCGAAAGTGGTTGCGTAGTATGGAAAAGGTGGGCTACTGAATTTTCTCTGGGTGCCACACTTCCACCATGCACCAATAATCATTTTCATCATCAAGCAGTTGCTCTGCCTGATGCATTATGGGTGTTTGTGGCTGGAGGAGCCCATCCCCATCATGAAAGACTTGATTCATTGCATTTCTCGGCTTCCATGCAAAGGAGAAGACCCCACGGTCATATCAGAAGGCAAGAGCAGTGACTTTGTCGTCGTGGAGGCCATGAAGGAAAAATACAAGCTGGAAATGATGAAGAGGGGCTCGCCATCTTTAGCATCAAGGAAAAAGAAGTACACATGGTGACCCAAATCCTGGTAGGAAAGGTTATGCACAAGTGCCACGTGGACTAAGTATCCGTGCTGGTAGTCGCATTGGCTGAGCAGTGCACAGAGTGGGTCTAGTTTAACTAGTCTGAGTTCCTCTGCAAGGAGTTTTTAGAAAATTGTTGTGAAGCTGAGGAATAGGGCAAAACATTCAACTATGCATGGATTTTGCTATCCATAGTGCTCATGGCAGGGGAATTACCAAAGGATAGTAAATTCCCCATAATTGATAGGGACCTGCTAGAGGTCACAAAGTATGCTTCGCTCTGGGCCACAAAAGATGCCAAGACGATCCATGATAGTAAAATATTTTGGGTGTTCATGGAGATGAACCTCAAAATGGGGATCAACAAAAAGCCGCGGTTGTCACCCACTATCTACAGCAGTTTGCATAGCTTTGCAGAATTCAAAGCGGACATGCATAACATTTATATGATAGGGTGCAAGGATCCGACTAAATAATGGAGGAAGCTACCCTTTGTAGCCACAGACGACGTCATCTTCAACGTCTTAGAGATATGGCCGTCAGAGTGGCGCACCCCTGACATCACCGAGGTAGAAAAATTGGCAGCACAACGGAAGAAAGAAGAGGCCAAGTTGTGCATCATACAATTGGTGAAAAGGAGAAGGGAAGCCACAGCGGAAACAGAAGTGCTGCTGGTGCAGGATGCGACACAAAAAGTAGCTAAGCAGGAAAAGGTCAGAGTAGCAACAACAGCATAGGCGGCAGCTGTGAAGGTGGGCGAGGGCCAATGACACAAGGGCAGGAAGCGAGGAATTAGAGATAGAAGATGGAGGTGCAAACCCACAAACCGCATCAACATAGCTGAAGCGCCAACACCCAACAGAATGGGTAGGGTCGTGTAAGAAGGTCAAGTCATCGAAATTGTCTATTGATCCGATCACCCTAACCGAGGGTGATCTGCATGACATTGGCAAGATAATGCGTGATGTCACTTTTGAGGCTCTCCAATATTTCATTCAGGAGAACTAGATTGTGTTGAGGGCCCTTAGAGCACAGTTTCAGTAATTATAGGCATGCCCTCCTCAAGCTGGTACCCTTTCAATCAGCCTCGTAGCTGGCTCAACAGCAGTAGAGCAGATGTTAAGCACGCGGATGATGAATACCATAGTGCTACCGGAAGGGGAACCAGTGACATCAAAGGAAGCTGACAGGCCTACTGTCAGTGCGCTAAAAGGTATTGGTGTCAATATGGATGAAATCATGTAGGAGACCTTATATGTTTTGCAGGATGGAATAACTACAGAGTTGTGCGCTAGGGAGACCCGCGCACTGCAAGTCCTCAGTGAGTAGAAAACCAATATGGAACAACTGAACTTGCAACGCGACATAGTAGTATCATAGAACCAACAACTGGTACAAGTAATACACGACACTTGTGAAAGCGTCCCGGAGCTGACCATCCCAGCAGACATGCCAACAGAGGTGTGGATCCATAGGTTAGCAGCAGGGGTCTGCGAGGCAAGGGAAGAAATGACAAAGGTTTAGCTAGAGCTGAACCTATAGATCACCGAGATGTAGTTGAAGGCACAACCGTCCACCCCTTTGGAAGTTAGAGAATAACATGCTAGTGCTATCACAATGAGACTGGATGAGATTGGGGGTGCATTGAGAGACTGCACCAGTATGTTGGAAGAATCACTTGAGGTTCTCTCAAATCTATAGGAGGACCCCAATATCCAACGTTTAGAAACAGAGGCGTGAGAACTCCAACAACAGTATGACAGCATCTGAGGAACTGCACAGATGGTGGTCCTCACTCAGAGGCTTGCATGCATGCAACAAGATAAAGTGCTGAAAGAGCAAGTGGACACAGCACGACACAAGGAAGTTTTCTTGAAGGTGCATGTTCAGCCTTGGATCGACAAGGACTTCACCATCACAGTGAAAATTGAAGGCAAGCTTGCACACATGCAAGGGATGCATGTACGAATGGAGAGAAGCACTCTTGATGCAAAGGTCTTAGAATAATGTATGTAGCAGATCCAATAAGCAACAACTCAGTATGATCCTGACCTTGCCATAGTTTGAGAACAATTGGAGGGGCTTCGCGCTGACAGAGTTACTCAAGGGCGAGTCACAATGTTTGTGTTGGGGGCCTATTGGGCATGGAATCCCCCCAAGGCATGTTTTGGGGCTTAAAGCCCAAGTTTTGATTGAATCTTGTTGTAAAGCTTAGCGAATTATGAGGGCGGGGCGCGAAAATATGATAAGAGTCAAAGGGTTGTCCACCCTAGTTTTGTAATGTAATGTCGGCTGGATAGACCTACCCATGGTCCACAGACCATGGGATTGTATAAATAAAGCAAGTCTCTAAGTGTAAAATATAACTAGAACATAACTAATAAGAATAGGAGCATGAGAAGGCTAAGTGATTGAGTAAAAGTGTAATGTGTGTCTGTGGATCATAGAGTAGGAGAAGGCTCTGGAGCTGAGTGCGTAGAGGCCTAGTAGTCTGTAGCTGAGTGCGCGGACCCCTACAGCTAAGCACACAGGGCGAGTTGAGTCTGTAACAGTGGAAATAATCAATAAAGAGAAGTTTAGCTATAATTCTATGTATCTAATCTAGTGTATTGCATGAATGAATGTAACTTACAAGTATACTATTTATTTACTGCACGAACTTGTATGAAGGTTTTATGTTGTTAAGTATAACTTAAAGCACTCAAGTAGGCAAAGATAATTGGCTCATATTGGAATATAAGTGAGTTCTTGGGTAATAACGTAGAGTGTGGCACATAGCCCCTGGGTAGGGTTGCGCGAAGCCAATATATCAAGCCGAAAGGAATGTGAAAGTGCACGAAGCAACCTATGCACAGGGACAAACCGCGGACCATTCAAACTCATCAAACATATATAGGGTGTGGAAACCTGGTTCTAGCACCCTCCCATAGTACTTTGGGTGAGACCTCAGTCCGCGCTCTATGGATTGTTGTCGGAAGGGCTAGTAGTACTGGGATTTGTTTGGCTAATTAACTTTGACCTTGGGTCAGGCCCCAACAAGCCAACAAACCTTCATGTATAAAAATCTCCCTTTTGGCCTTAAGAATGTTGGGTCTAAATTTCAGAGGGAGATGTCTTATGCATTCCGTGACATTCAAAACATTGTTTAGCCTTACTTGGATGATTTCCCCGCTCATTCTCGTAAATGCCATGATCATCTTGATCATCTTTGGCAAATTTTTCTTTGTTCTAAACACTACAACATTCGGCTGAATCCACATAAATGTGTCTTTTGCGTCGAATATGGATGAATCCTCAGCTTTATCATTTCAAAAGAAGGAATTTGCCTTGATCCACCTAAAGTTAAGGCCATTTTTAATTTAACCCCTCCATCTTCATTGCATCAATTGCAGAGTCTGTAGGGAAAAGTAAATTTCCTCTATCGTTTCGTACTGAACTATGCTGAGCTAGCTTTAGGGTTCACATGGTTTCTCAAGCAAGGAACTCCATTTTTTTGGGATGAGGCTGCCCGAAAATCTTTCGATGACCTAAAAGTTGTCCTCATAAATTCTCCTTTGTTGCACCCTCTGAAATATCATAGTGATTACTTCCTTTATCTACCTACAACCTCTAGTACCATCGTTATGGTGCTGGTACGAGATGTTGATGAAGGTGATGAACACGTTATTTACTATCTCAGTCATAATCTCCCCGACATCGAGACGTGTTATGCTCACATCGATAAGTTGGCTTTAGCTGCTGTATAGGATGTTCAACACTTTCAACATTACATTCTCCTCTGTACTACCATTGTGATTTCCAAATGCAACCCCATAACCTAAATCCTGACTTGTCAGTTGCTGGGGGGCAAGTATTCCAAGTGGATTGTCATCCTCCAAGAATTTAGTTTGGTGTTCACTACTACCAAATATAAGAAATCATTGGTCTTCGCTGAGTTGATTTTCTCCCTTCCCTCTGCTTTTCTTCTGCTTCTCTTCCTACTGGTGCTGATGAGAAGCTCCTAGACGAGACTCCTTTCTTGATTAGCACTCTCGACCACTGGTACAGTGATGTCATCATGTATCTCCAGACATCCACCTTCTAGTCTGCGTTGACCAAGGATGATCTCCAATGCATTCAGAATCAATCCCAACCTTACCGTATCATTGGAGATAAGTGTCAATTCAATTCTTCACCATTGTCTCACTATCGAGGAGGCTGAGAGAGTCTTGAATGAATACCATTCTGGCACATGTGGTGGTCATCTATATGGATATGCTACTACTCAAAAAATACTTCGTGATGGTTATTTCTGGCCCTCCATCTTCAAGGATTGCATCCTTGTTGTTCGCAAACGCCAGGAGTGCAAAATTTATTAGTGAAAAATGTGCACCCCACTCGCTCTCCTACACCCCATTATTACTGTTGGTCCTTTTTCCAAATGGGGCATCAACTATATGACATGTAACCCTCGTTCAGCCAAGGGGTATGGTTATATTATTATTTTTGTGGATTATTTTACCAAATGGGCCGAAGCAATGCCTACATACTCTACTGACAGTAAAAGGATGACTCAATTTCTATTCAATCATGTTCTTTCCAGGTTTGGAGTGCCTCAGGCCATTGTCACCAACCATGGCTCCCATTTTCGAGATTACATGATGGCTGAGCTGACTTCTACGTTGGGTTTGTGCCACGATGGCTCAACCCTGTAATACCCTTAGGCAAATGGCCAAGTTGAAGTTGTGAATAAAGTCTTGGTTATAATGCTTCAACGCACCATTGGGATGCACAAGTCAAATTGGCATCTCATGCTCTTTTTAGCTCTGTGGGCTTACTGAGCCTCAACCAAGGACGCAACTAGATTCACACCGTTCTAGCTAGTGTACAGTCTAGAAGAAACTTTACCGATTGAGTACGAAATTCCCTCACTCAAGCTGGCTGTCAAACTTCTCCCCGATACCTCACCTCAGAAGAGAGTCTCTTGTATTTAGAATGACTGGATGAGACTTGCCATCTTGTTGCTTTTGTCATGGAAGCATAGAAAAAGTGGGCCAAGTCCCATTTTGATCAGTGTGTCTCTCTTTTTTTGAGGGCGATCTCATGTAACTTATGTTTTAAAGTTACTTTATGTAAAAGTGTTCTCACCCATTAGAAAAAGTGAGTCACTTATAATTCTAAATTCCCTTTATCTTTTATTTAAGTTACAATTTAGTGGGTAGCTCATAAAGTACCATTCTAAAAGTGACTTTCGCTTATTTATAAAAGTGAGTCACATAAAATCTTTTTTTAAGTGAGCTAATTAGATTAAGTTTTGGAAAAGGGGGGATTTTTTTTAAATATAACATTATCATTCATTTCCGCACATTCACATACTTCATCGGCATCTTCAACAACTTTTATTCAAAAAGCCATAACTTCTTCATCCAAAAGCCGTTTTCAGAGCCGTGTTTTTTTAATCGGCCTATTTTTTCGAGATATTTCCACTGAAATACTTATTTTTGGCATATATAACTTCCTTTTCTGTTAAAATGGAAATTCCATGCCAAGTTATTCTTGACAGCACCAATTACTTCCAATGGTGGTCCTACATTGTGGATTTACTTAGAAGTAAAGGTCTTTATAGAATAGCCTCAGGCCAAGAAACCAAACCTAAAGATGAAGATAAGGAAGCCAAATGGGAAAATAGGAAACATCAAGCACGTGGGTTTATAGGGATGTCTATTTCTCCAGACCGTAGATTCCATATCGCAGAACTTGATACCCCTAATGAAGCAATGAAACAACTCACTAAAGTTTTTTGAATTAAAAATTAAATTAGAGCCCATGAACTTGAAAATGAGTTGCTTACGTTGGACCGCAATAATTTTTCTTCCATTAAAGATTTTTTGTCCAAGTTCAAGACCCTTAGACTTCTCTTGGAAGGTGTTAAGGTTAAGAAAGAAGATGGAAACCTTGTCTGTTCCATTCTTACTAAGTTTGGACTAGCCTACTCTGTGTTTGTTTCCACCTTCCATTCTACAAGAGAACCCTTCATTTCTCAAGGACAAGACTACAAGTTCCCTTCGTTTGAAGCCTTTTGTGATTCTTTAATAAGAGAACAAAAAAAACTCTTGCATCTTGGTCTTCTTAATCTTATAAACTCTTCTAAGAAAGACTTAGCCGCCCAACATCAAAGCTGTATCCTCAAAAGAATGGTCATAAACAAAACAAGGGTCCTAAGCAATTTCAATCTCAAAATGATAAAGCAAATAAAAACAAAGGGAAGAAGACTGATAGACATTTCCACTTTTGTAATCGAGATGGACACTTAGAATCCAAATGCTTTAAGAAGATGGAAGCCTTGGAAGCAACAATGAAGAAGCACAACATCCATTTGGAGCACTCTTCAACTTCAACTTCATCTTCAGGAATAACACTTTCTGCATGTGGTTGTCAAGCATCTTGATCTAGTTATGCACTAAATGTATCTTTTTCTTCTCATTCTCATGAGTGGCTCATTGATTCTGGAGCTTCTTATCACATGGCCGAAAACAAAGCCATGTTTTCTTCTTTAAATGATTGTAATACCAAAAATATATATGTTGGTGATGATATATCTCTTAGTGTTGTAGGGATTGGAACTATTCATCTAGACAATGCTCAATTTAATGATGTATTATGTGTTCCAACCTTATCCTGAAACCTTCTATTTGTATATCAGATAACTTATTCAGGTGACGGGTAAAATCATTGAATTTTCACCTCATGATGTTGTAATTAAGGACCTAAGAGATCCTAGATAGATTTTAGGTACTAACATTGCTGATGATTCTAAAAGGATGTATAAGTTTAACAACTTTGGGTCATCAAATCTTCCCTCGGTATTTGTTGCTCATAATGATGAAGTGAGCAAACATTGGCATGAGTGGTTTGGTCACTTAAACTACCACTCCCTTCAGAATCTATGTAAAGAAAATATGGTGGCAGGTCTTCCAATAGTATCTTCTAGAGATGGTGTTTGTTCAGGATGTGTACTCAGAAAACATCATCATGATAGTTTTGAAAAACGTGTCTCTTTGCATGCTTCAATCCCTTTACAGCGTATGCATAGTGATTTATGTGTCCCACTTCCAGTTGTTTCATTCTCTAGCTACAAGTATTTCTTAACTTTCATTGATGATTTATCCAGACGCACTTGGGTATACTTCTTAAAACTTAAGAGTGAAGTATTTAACATGTTCTTGGCCTTTAAGGCCTTGTTGAAAAACAACCTAGACAACAAATTCTTAAGCTAAGATCTGATAATGGCGGAGAATATGTTAACAACAAATTCATCAACTTTTTCTCTGAGAATGGAATTCAAATGAAACATACTGTTCCATATACTCCACAACAAAATGGTGTAGCTAAAACGAAGAATCACACCTTAAAGGAAATGGCTAATTGTATGCTTCAATATAAAGGACTTAGTCTTAATTTTTGGGTAGAAGCAATTAACTATGCAAATTACATAGTATATCACACTCCTACTAAGGTTTTAAAGAATATCACTCAAGAAGAAGCATGGAGCTCAATTAAACTAGATGTAAGTCACTTTCATGTTTTTGGAAGTGAAGCATGGGCCCATATTCAGATGAGAAACATAAAGCTTTAGAACCTAAGAGTGAAAAATGTATTTTTGTTGGATATTCTGAAGATGTCAAAGGACATATACTTATTCCACTTAAGTCCAAAAATGTTATCATTAGAAGAGATGTAAAATTTGATGAAAATATATCGGCCTACGACCCTAGTTCAGCGGATGTGCCACCTCTCTCTATCCCTTCTACTTCTAAAAATATTTCCTCTTCAGATGATGATAGCGAGGATGAAAATCCTCCCCCACCTTCTCAGGATCCTCCTTTAGCTCCTCAGCTTCCAACATGGGTTCGTGCTACTTGGGATGTAGTAGATGTTCTTGCCAGTGATCCTATAGATCAATGACGTACACATTCTCAGTTCGATAGAGCCTCTTCTTTACTGGCTAAAGCTTCAACGAATTATGATCCTGACACCTTTGCAGAAGCTTCAGGCCATCTAGATTGGGATGCAACTATGAATGAAGAATATCATTCATTATTGGCAAATGATACATGAGATCTTGTTCCTCTTACAAAGGGATGAAAACTTGTTAGATGTAAATGGGTTTACAGAACAAAGTATGGACTAGATGGAAAAGTTGATAAACATAAATCTCATCTTGTTGCTAAGGGTTTTTCACAAGTTGAAGGCATTGACTATACTGAAACCTTCTCCCCTATTGCCAAAATGAACTCTATCCGCCTTGTTCTTTCCCTTGTTGCCTCTTTTAAATGGGAATTCCATCAGATGGATGTTAAATCTGCCTTCTTGCACGTGGACTTGCATGAAGAAATATATATGGAACAACCTACAGGATTTATACAAATAGACTCCAGTCTTGTATGTCGGCCTAAGAAATCCCTTTATGGTCTCAAGCAAGTCCCCAGGGCTTGGTATGCCAAAATGGATAGTTTTATTTTAGAAACTAAATTTTCTAGGTGTCATTCTGAAAATACTGTCTAAACCAAGAAAGTGGGCAAGTCTCTACTCATTCTTGTTCTTTATGTTGATGATCTTATCGTTACTGGTAGTGATCCCAACCTTATAAACCATGCGAAGTCTAGCCTTAAAAATAAGTTTGAAGTGACAGACTTAGGACACTTGCATTATTTTCTTGGTCTTCAAGTCTTGCAATCCAAGGAAGGTATTTCCCTTTCCTCGTCCAAGTATGTCTGTTATCTTCTATGCCATTTTTACATGGAAGACTGCAATCCAGCCCCTTGTCTCTTTCAGTCTGGAGCCAAAATTTCAGTCGCTTTTACTTCCCCTGAATCTGATGCTACCTTATACCGTCAACTTGTAGGAAAACTTTTGTATATGACCCATACTCATCCTGAACTTTCCTTTTTTGTTGGCCTTATTGATTGGTTTATGCAAAACCCACATGAAAGTCATTGGAAAGAAACTAAAAGAATACTTCATTATGTTTGAGGTAAAATTCAGTTTGGGATTCATTACATTGTAGAAGCATCTCCTCTATTGGTTAGTTTCACTAATTTCAATTGGACTGGCGACCTTGATGATCGGAAGTCTACTACAAGTTATGTGTTCACTCTTATTTCAGGACCTATTACATGGGCTTGCAAGAAACAAAGTGCCATTTCTCTTTCTTCAGCAGAAGCAGAGTATCGTGGTGCCATAGAAGCTAGTAAGGAAACCATGTGGCTTCATCAGATCCTATCAGAGTTTGGCTTTCAGTAGCAGCATTCGAATACACTTTGGTGTGATAATCAAAGTTCCATTCAACTATGCAAAGATCCAGTCCAACATCAGCGCAACCAACACATTGAACTGCACATGCAGTTCATTAGAAAGCTCATTCATGAGCATGTCCTTGAAGTGCAATATTGTTCAACAGATGATCAAGTTGTAGACATCGTTACAAAGGCTCTCACAGAGGCGAAGTTTACTAATATTCAATTTATGGTTGGAGTTCAGGAAGTTGTCACTAAGGGGGGATAGGCTCTAAAGCCTCCTTCCTTCTCCTATTGTGTCATATTTGTACATCCTTCAATCCTATCCCAAATTGTTCTTAAGGGGGGATGTTAGGATATTTCGACACATAGGAAATAGTCAAGTATAACTTGGTCTAGTGTAGAGTTAGGTAAAGTGTGTTTCTTTACTATGTTCTTTTGTAACTTACAATACGATAGTCACGATATGTAGTGATCCGACGGTTCATTTTCTCCTCGGTATTACCGACACTTGATCCGTGGCTTAACACCCAATTGGTCCATGATCTCTATTTAAAGAGCATGGAGGTTCATTCGTAGTGTAATCATTCATGAGAGAAGCTTATGTAAATTTTCATTCTTTTATTAATAAATTTCTTGAAGTGGCTGTGTTGGCTCAGGCCATGGATTGCTTCTCTCTTTGAGGGTTTTAACCACATCAAGAATATTGGTGTATTGATCTGTGATCTATTTGTGAGTGGTGTCCTTTGGTTTTCCCTCTGAGGAACTTACCCTGTAAGTTCCTATAGAGAAGCACATGTGATGTTGCATGACCAAAGCCTACCTCTAGACTTATGGGTTGAAGCATGCAACACAATAGTATATTTGTAGAATAGGAATCCTCATAGGATTCTTGGCATGAGTACACCATAGGAAGCTTTTTCAAGGTAGAAACTAGATGTGTCACACTTCAGGATATTTGGATCATCATTTTACTATCATGTTTCCAAGGAAGCAAGGAAAGATCTAGAGATGACAATAGATTTGGGCATATTTGTGGGGTACATAGATACACCTCACAACTATTGGGTGTACTTTCCATCCCTTATGATGAAAGTGGTCAAACGGGATGTGAAGTTTGAAGAGGATAAGGAATTGAGGTGTTCTCTTGAGGGGGAGCTTCAGTTGCAACCTGATCAGGAGCTTTTGGCTCCAAATGATAAACCTCGGGAAGTTGTGGAGAGGCCACAAGTGGAGGAGGAGAGAGTGGAGACATCCACTCAAGTAGAGACATCCAGAGAAGGAATGAAGTGGACCAGGGAAGCTGAAAGATTATTGTAGGATGCTAGAGAGAATGCAGGAGCACCCACATCATAGTGCAGGAAGAGGAGGTCACTGGATTGGTACACTAGGTATATGGCTCTGGTGAGTGAGCTAGTTGAGACAAAACCATCCTCATTTGAGGGAGTAGTGCAACAACCATTATGGGTTGATGCTATGGTAGAGGAATATGATTCCATTGTCAGAAACAGTGTTTGGGAAGTGGTCCCAAGACCAGTAGACAAATCAATGGCTAGTTGAAGATGAATTTACAAGGTAAAGCATGCAGCATATGAGAGAATAGAAAAACACAATGCCAAATTCCTGCCCAAGGGGTTCTGTCAGTTGGAGGGAATTGACTATAAGGAGACCTTTGCTCCAGTAGCAAGGTACTCATCCATAAGGTCAATTTTATCACTGTCAGCACATATGGGGTGGAAGATCCACCAGATGGATGTGAAGACAACATTCCTCAATGGAGTTAATTAGGAGGAGGTATATATTGATAATTAAAATGGGTTCAAGACCTTTAACAAAGAGTCGAATGTGTTTAGACTAAAGAGAGAATTGTATGGACTCAAGAAAGAACCCCATGTTTGGTATACTAGTATCGATAGCTATCTCACCATATTGGGATTCACCAAAAGTGAAGCAGATGAAAACCTTTATCACATTGTTGTAGAAGGTAAATTATTTATTATTGTTCTATAGGTTGATGACTTGATCCTTAATAGTGATGAGCAGCTGATCACATATTGCAAGGAGGAGCTTGCAAGAGAGTTTGGGATTAAGGACATGGGATTCATGCATTATTTCCACAGTTTGGAAGTATGGAAAGGACATGGGTAACTTTTTGTCTCTCATGGAAAGTATGGCAATGAAATACTGAAGAAGTTCGACATGGAGAGTAGCAAACCCATGGACACTCCTCTAGTAGGTAACTGGAGGAAAGAGGATGTCACATCAGCTGAGGAAGTGGAGGCTACCATTTACAGTCAACTTGTGGGTTCACTTATGTATTTGGTGACCACACAACCAGAGAGGTGTTGTAACACCCTGCGTTCATCGGGCGACTGGGCGTGTGCTATCCTACCAAAATGCGACTAAGGCACAAGTGTGACGAGTGACCAACGATGAGGTGCGGTTATAATAATACGTGCAGACAGATTGGCGGTCTATTTGTATGGAAAGTTGGGCGAGACAAATGAAGGGCAAATTGACCTATGGAGGGGTGTCGCATATCATTTGGGCATGTCGGTTTGTGAGCGTTTGGTGGGTCGGCCGTGGACGAGGTCGCCACACTATTGGGGCATATAAACATGGAGGAGAATCGCTCATTTGGAGCATCATCCTTCACATCGATCCATTGTTTAAGGAGAAGGGCGAGGTCTCTTGTAGCCGCAACTTGAGGCACATTGGTGATGTGCCCGTCGAGTCGGGCAAGGTTGACACGGGTGCACTTTGGGTAGGCGTTGGAGGTGCGGGTGGAGGGCGTAGTGAGGCGCCCGCCCGCCAGTTGGGTGCGAGTTGGTTGTGGGTCATGTGGGTGTGCACAGGCACGCCCACCCGTTCAGAAAACACTTGTATATGTTGTATATTGTATTGTTGTTGGGTAAGGCAAGGTGTGACCATCGTGCGCTCTTGCAGGGGCGGATGCCCGACCTTGGTTATGAACGGCGGTGGAGCGTCGCTCCTGACCATTGTACAAAAACTCTTACATAATAAAAATATTATCTTGCATATGGTTGTGTTATTGCTGCTATTCTATCATGCTATTTTATAATGGTTTTCGCACATTATGAAGTTATTCATGGTTAATATGAATGTTTAAAGGCGTAGTTCGTAAATTAAGTCAATAATGGAAAATGTTGGTTACTTAGGCGGTGTTGCACCCGGCCAATTTAAGGAAAAAATAATTGGGGGCGTGACAGGTGGTATCAGAGCAAGTTCACAGGTGGTGAAGCCGTTGCTTGATGATGAACACAGTGAATGGGTATGTATGCAGGGAAAAGTTATGGAGAAATCATGGATGAACAGTCTGGGTTTCATGCACTTGATGATCCGTGGCAAGACCATTCAAGCTCTAGTGGACACGGGGGCCACTCATAACTTCATGACGACACGGTTGGCAAAAGAGGTTGGACTGATGATCTTCCCATTGAATATGGAGGTCAAGGCAGTGAACTCTAGAGCTAAGGTGGCGGGTTTAGCACATGAAGTGCTGGTGCAGATAAAAGACTGGAAGGGTCAGTTGGATTTCACGGTGATGGAGATGAATGACTTTGATGTGATACTCGGACAAGATTTCTTGAAGGGAAACAGGGCTATTGTTGTCCCCTTTTGTGATGAGGTGGTGCTGGTTGGACAGTCACAAACTTGGAATTTTCCCACTCATAGGCAAAGGAGGGAAGTCAAGGTGCAACATGTTTTTGCACTGAGTTTGGAGAAGGCTATGAAGGAGTCAGATATGGAGACATATGCGGTGATGTTCAAGGGAGTCGAAGGTGATGGAGTGGGGACACCTGTTCCAGCCGAGATTTCTAAAGTGCTGACCAAGTATGTGGATTTGATGCTTGATGAGCTGCCGAAGAAACTTCTACCAAGGCGTGCAGTGGACCATAACATGGAGCTTGAATCAGGGAAGCAAGCCTCGGATGGAGCACCTTATCGTTTATTAGGGCCTGAGTTGGAGGAATTGAAATGACAGCTAAAGGAGTTAGTTGATGTAGGTTTCATTAGACCTTCAAGGTCCCCTTATGGAGCTCTGGTATTGTTCTAGTGGAAGAAGGATTCGAATGAGCTATGGATGTGCTGTTATTACCATGCATTGAATAAGCAGATGATAAGGAACATGTATCCTTTGCCATTGGTTGTCGATTGCTTTGAAAAGCTTGTGAAATCTCGAGTGTTTTCAAAGCTGGACTTAAGGCATGGGTATTATCAGGTGCAGATAGCTGAAGGAGACGAGAAGAAGACCGTGATAGTAACAAGGTATGGTAGGTTTGAGTTCCTTGTTATGCCATTCGGGTTGTGTAATGCTCCTACTACGTTTTGCACTTTGATGAATGATGTTCTACGACCATACTTGGATTCGTTTGTAGTAGTGTACTTGGATGATATAGTGGTGTACAGTGACAACATGGAGGATCATATGAAGCACTTGGCGATGGTGTTCGAGGCACTGAGGGCAAACTAGTTGTTCTTGAAGAAGTCTAAGTGTGTGTTCGCTCAGACTGAGATTCGGTTCCTTGGGCATATTGTTGGTCAAGGGTACATACGGATGGAGCCGAGTAGGGTGAAGGCGATTGAGGACTGGGTTGAACCAAAGAATGCTCATGACATGAGGGTGTTCTTGGGCATGACCAACTACCAACGAAAGTTTGTAGAAGAGTACTCCAAGGTGACATTGGCACTGACAGACTTATTGAAGAAAGACAAGAGGTCGTGTTGGATGGATAAATGTCAAAAGGAATTTGATGACTTGAAGAGGAGGATGGTTACAACACCGATACTAAAGTTGCTTGACTTCGGGAGACCATTTGAGGTACACACTGATGCTTCAGATTTTTCCATAGGAGGGGTTCTTATGCAAGATGGGCATCCGATGGCGTATGAGAGTCGGAAGTTGCAGGGTAGAGAACGTAAGTATCTAGTTCATGAGAAGGAGATGACTGCGATCATCCACTGTCTTTATGTGTGGAGGCATTACCTAATTGGGAAGCCGTTTGTTGTCAAGACTGACAAAGTTGCAGCAAGTTATTTTGCATCACAACCAAAGTTTTCTACAAAGAAAGCTCGTTGGCAGAACTTCTTGGTAGAATTCGACATGTCTATTGAATATAGACCGGGTAGACACAATGTGCTAGCAGATACCCTTAGTAGGAAGGGACAACTTGTAGCATTCGAGGGTGAAGACAAGGCAGCAAGGAGTAGAAGTCGGGTTCAGATGTCAGAAGAGATGCAGAATAAACTCAAGGAAAGTGTTGAAAGCGATACTTTGGCGCAGAATATAGTGAAGCAGATAAAGGAGGGGAAGACACGAAATTTCTTTCTACAGGACGAGTTCTTGTTCTTTGGAAACCAACTCTATGTTCCAAAGTAATCTGGTCTCAGGAGACACCTTTTGAAGGAGTGACACGATTCTCCATGGGCTGGCCACCCAGGGTAGCATCGTTCTTTGGCATTGTTGGAGAGAGGATTCTTTTGGGAGAAAATGCGGAAGGATGTGGAGGAGTATGTACATACGTGCATCATTTGTCAGCAAGACAAATCGGATACTCAGAGACAAGGAGGACTGTTGCAGCCTTTACCGATTCCTGAGAAGCCTTGGATGAGTGTCTCGATGGAGTTCATCACTCAGTTACCACAGGTTCAGGGGTATAGTGGGATCATGGTCGTGGTTGATCATTTTTCCAAGTATGCTGTCTTTGTTCCTACAGAGATGCCTTGTGGAGCCGAGTGTACTACGAAGTTGTTCTTTAAAAACATAGTGAAGTATTGGGGGATGCCATTGAGTATTGTGTCGGATAGAGATCCGTGTTTTATAGGTAGATTTTGGACCACATTGTTTAAGTTGGTCGGGATAGAATTGTTGATGAGTTCGAGCTACCATCCATAGACAGATGGGCAGACTGAGAGAATCAACGCATTGCTGGAGGACTACTTGCGACACTATGTGACGGCTGATCAGGAGAATTAGCCTGAACTCTTGGATATTGCATAGTTTAGCTACAATGTTCAAAAGAGTTCTACGACAGGGTATAGTCCATTTGAGTTGATGAATGGGCAGATGTTGGTTGCACCACATACCATAGTGACAGGAGGTTTTTTGAGGAGTCCTCATGTGAAGAAGTTCATGAAGGCTTGGGAGGAGACCTTGGAGTTGGCACGGTTACGATTGCACGATGCTGCAAGGAGGATGAAGAAGTATGCTAATAGGGGAAGACGGGATGTGCACTTCAGTGTGGGAGATATGGTGTTTCTTAGGATTACCGGGGAGCAGTTTCAGCCAGCCAAGGGGACTACAAGCAAACTGACACGGAAGTATGAGGGACCATTTCAGGTGAAGAAGAGAGTGGGGGAAGTTGCTTATGAGCTAGAGCTTTAGCACCATATGCACATGAGGCATCCATTTTTTCACATTAGTCAGTTGAAGAGATGCAGACTTGATGCTGATCATCCAGAGAGAGCTGAACCACCAAGAGGACCAGCTGGGATTGTGGATAAACCAAGATTGGAGTTGGAGAAGATTTTGAGCTTCAGAACTACAGGGATTGGTTGCCACATGAAACGGGAGTATCTTGTCAGAGGGAAGAATGCACCGGAAGAGGAGAGTTGAGAATCAGAGGACTCGCTTTGGAGATGGAAGAAGAAGATTGTGAAGTATGAACGGAAGATACTGAGGCAGTCAGGAGTGTCGAGGGTGACAATGATTTCTAGTGGGGGAGGATGTAACGCCCTGCGATCATCGGGCGACTGGGCCCACGCTCTCCTACCAAAATGCGACTAAGGCACAAGTACGATGAGTGACCAATGATGAGGCATGGTTATAATAATATGTGTAGATAGATTGGCGCTCTATTTGTATGGCAAGTTGGGTGAGACAAACAAAGGGCGGACCGACCTATGGAGGGGTGTCACATATCGTTTGGGCACATCAGTTTGTGAGCGTTTGGTGGGTTGGCTGTGGAGGAGGTTGCCACACCGTTGGGGCATATAAAAATGGAGGAGAATCGCTCATTTGGAGCATCATCCTTCGCATTGATCCATCGCTTGAGGAGAAGTGCGAGCTCTCTTGTAGCTGCAGCTTGAGGCGCGTTGGTGATGCGCCCGCCGAGTCGGGCAAGGTTGACACGGGCGCACTTTGGGTAGGCATTGGAGGTGAGGGTGGAGGGCGTAGTGAGGCACCCACCTGCTAGTTGGGTGCGAGTTGGTTGTGGGTCATGCGGGTGTGCACGGGCATGCCTGCCCGTTCGGGAAACACTTGTATATGTTTTATATTGTATTGTTGTTGGGTAAGGCGAGGTGTGACCGCCATGCGCTCTTGCACAGGCGGGCGCTCGACCTTGGTTATGAACATCGGTGGAGTGTCGCTCCCGGCCATTGTACAAAAACTCTTACATAATAAAAAGATTATCTTGCATATGGTTGTGTTATTGCTGTTCTTTTATCATGCTATTTTATAATGGTTTCCGCACATTATGAAGTTATTCATGGTTAATATGAACCTTTAAAGGTGTAGTTCGTAAAGTAAGTAAATAATGGAAAATTTTGGTTACTTAGGCGGTGCCGCACCCGGCCAATTTAAGGAAAAAAGAATTGGGGGCGTGACAGGTGTTATGTGGTTAACCAACTTAGTCAAGCAATGCTTAAGCCAACTAAACTGTATTGGAAGGAAACAAATGATGTGCTGAGATACCTCATAGGAACTACTCGATTTGGTCTTTAGTACAAATGGATAGAGGGAGTGAAGCTACAAGGATTCACATATGCATATTAGATGGGGGATTCCATCAGATAGGAAGAGCACTTCAGGACGAACTTTCAGTGTTGTGTCAACATCAATTTTTTGGTACAGTATGAAGTAGATATCTGTGGAACTTAGCTCAGTGGAACCAGAATACATGGTTGCAAGTCGAGCAACATGTGAGGCTATCTAGATGAGAAATATTCTTGTTGGTTTATTTGGTCAGAAGATAGATCCTATAGTGGTTTACGATGACAATCAAAGTTTTATCAAACTATATGAGAATCTAGTATTTCATGATTGATCCAAGCATATTAACATCTGGTATCACCATCTATGAGATTGTGTGTAGAGAAGATTATGATGTTGCAGTACATTCCAATAGAGGAACAAGATGCAGATATTTCAACAAAAGCCTTGTCAAGAGGAAAATTCAAGCTCCATATAAGTAGGATTGGGGTATATGATAATCCCTTTCTTGCTGAGAGGAAGTGTTGAAAATGCAACAAGAAATTCCTAATTTAATTTTTCCTTGATTAAAGTATGAGAAATTCGAATTTCAATTTCAACAGAATACTTGGAGGTAGTTAATTGAGGTTACATGGGTCTTGTCACTCAATTAACTTAGTTAATTCGAGTTGCAGACACTTGATTTTAGTTATACATTATTGATTCCTAATCTGTAGCAACATGTGTTACACTGAAATTTGTCACCATGACTATCTGCAGTTTATATGGCCCCATCAATAGCCATATTGTCCTCCTTGTCAAGCCCCATACCTCTGCTCTTCATGTCAAAACTTCAAAAAGAGAGAAAGTCACTTAAAAACAT